>JAULKM010163624.1:0-16231 GCA_032355605.1 Rubia tinctorum | reverse complement strand
ATGATCATTTTTTTATCGTCTGATTCAAATCCAGGGGATGATGATGATCGTGTAGTGTACACGAACAATGTCCACACTGCATTCCATCAAATGTGAAATCCTAATAATAGGGCATTCTTCAGGGATTACGAGGGTTCTAATAGGATGGGTATGACCCGACTGATTGTGGCATAATACTTCCTAATTACGTTCAAGCGACAGGCGAAGTTGATTTGGGTATGCAATTTTGGACTAAGCCGGAATTGGTAGAAGAAATATTTAGGTAGAGTTTGAAGATGAGCAGGGAACACCGGGTTGTGGAGAGCAAGTCGCGTACATGGTACGCAAAATGTAGGGAAGTTGTCGAAGGAAGTGTCAATTGTTTGTGGATTGTAAGAGCCAGCATGAAGTCTTCCTACGGGATGTGGGAGATCACCAAGTGGGCAAGCAGTCGTTCTTGTATTGGTGTTGGCCGATCGGATGATAACACTAATGTGACATCGCTGATGATCGCTCGCTCAATTCGTTATCAAATTGAGAACAACCCTTCTTTCCTTCATGATCAACGATGTTATGGAGCATGTGCTGAAGGAGTTCAAAGTGACCATTTCGTACAAGAAGGTGTGGTACGGTCGACAGAAGGCTATTGATTTAGCCTTTAGAACCTGGGAGGAATGCTTCGATAGATTGCCCACATTTATGGATGAGCTGGTAAGATCTAATCCATCCACAGTTGTTGACTGGGCAGACGTACCTGATAGAGTTCATGGTCACTGGTGTAGGAAGTTCAAGTTTGTGTTTTGGGCATTCAGTTAGGCTATCGAAGCCTTTCGCCAATGCAAGCCAGTGATCAGTGTGGATGGTACTTTTTTTAAAGAGGCATACCAGGCCACGATGCTAGTTGTTTTTGTGCACGACGCGAATGATTATGTATTGCCCATCGCCTATGAAATAGTATATGCTGAGACAAATGAGAGCTGACACTGGTTCATGCTCAAGTTGCGACACCGTGTGGTAGGTAATGATTCTAGGTCCATGTGTGATATATCTGACTGTCATTCGGGGATCTTGAATGCCATGGCATACACAGATGTATGGATGGAGCTGGCAAGGATATCATCGGTTCTGTTTGAGACATTTTCACTCTAACTTCCTCAGTGCAGAAAGTGGGAAGTTTAAAAATGCGCATTTTTAGACCCTGGTGTGGCAGCTTGGAAGTGCTAGACGTGAACGAAAGTGGCGAGAGTACAAGGAGGAGTTAGAGGAGCTCGAACCCACTGCATGGAAATGGTTGGAAGAACATGACAGGAGTAAATAGTGTCTCGCTTTCGATGGAAACCGTCGGTGGGGTATTCTTACAACCAACATTTTGGAGAGCTACAACAATTGTTTGAGGCGCTCAAGACATATGTCGATAACTTCTTGTATTAACGCAACTTTCAAATGAACAGTCAAAATGTTTGCTCGAAGGTTAACGGAGGCAACTAACTGGAGGTACACTTACATCACGCAAGTTTATCTACATATGCACTGACTCTAGTAGTAATCCAGTTTTAAATTATTGTTATTTTGCAATTCTGTTTTACCGAGCAGGATTTGGAAGAAGTTCGAGAAGAACGACAGCAGGGGGCAGGAACATGTTGTAAATGTGTACGATTGTAATTTAAATATTTATAAGGTTGTGATAAGGACCTTCAACGGCAGTGTTGGTGAATGACACTATCTTGTGAAATACTCAAAGAAACAGTGTAGCTGTCGAGAGTGGTAAATTTGCAGGCTGCCTTGTTCCCATGCCTTGGCTGTTTGCAGGAAAAGGCGTGATGATCCCAAAATCCTTTGTGGTAAGGCATATCATATGACAACCCTCATATCACAATATATAGTGTTGGTTTCATGCCTGTCCGAGATTCTTCATTGTGGAAACCCCCGAACTGGAGGTTGGTCCCCGATATTGAAAATCTTCGCAATAGGAGACGTGGCCTATTTGCGGAGAGAAGGATAAGGAATCATATGGATGAAAGAGTACCTGGTGATCGTAGAGGTGTCTGTGGGCTACGTCCTGCATAGGGTACTGTTTGTAATACTAAGTTCCTTAGAATGTTTAATTATGACTTTTCTGGAAATGCATAGTTTTCAATAGTTAGGGAGCTATGTTTTTCGTGACACTTAAACTTTTACGTTATATGATATTACCTTGTCAATTAAAATCTTTAACTATTGTTACTTGCTAAATGCCTGACAAATCATAAGGGGTGGATTGATATAAATTGTTTTTTACTGCAAATTATTCTTCCATCATGTGCTATGTGTTTCATTAACTGATGATCAGTCTTTCATTTCATTCAGGGATACACCATGGATCATCCCGGACCAATCGACAGGGATTTTCTCTATCTACACATGAAGCATCGTGCACGGGCGATATACAACGGTGACTTGGAGGATACGGCATTGCAGTTCAGACGTTGTGATAGGGCCTGCTCGGATGTCGAGATCCCCGAGGGTGTACTGCTATATGTTCGTGCGGTAGGCTTCCAGGGTCTCCTCGATTCAGCGGCAATCCATGTTGACCATTCGCTTATAACAGCGTTAGTCGAGCGTTGGAGACCTGAGACCCACACATTTCATCTTCCGGTGGGGAGGAAACTGTCACATTGCAGGATGTGGGTGTGCTTTGAGGTCTATCGATCGATGGTATGCCCATCACGGGTCTTGACCGGAGAAGGTTGGCGGTTGAATGGAAGACCATATGCACTGACTTCTTAGGGGCAACACCCCCATTAGATGCCATCAACGGAGGTCGTATCAAGGCCTCTTGGTTGGGCAATGTTCTGCACAGTCCACTTCCTATTGATGCCACGATATTGATTTCAGCAGCGGACGAGGGTATTCATTCTACTCTTGGTTGGTGGAATGTTTATGTCTGACACTTCGGGGTATCAGATCCCTCTCCTGTACTTGTCGCCGATCATGGACTTAGATGTGGCACATCGGTTTAGTGAGGGGAGTTACATTCCGGCACACTTGTACAGGAGCATATGTGACGCCGTAATTCCCCGAGCGAAATCCATATCCAGGCTAGTTGTCCTCCTACATGTAACATTGCTATTTTAACTTTTTAGTATTTCACATTTTCATAGTCAGTGCTGACATTATATTTTCCTGCCTCTTATTACTTTCCAATTGTGGGTGTGGGAGAGAATACCTACCATTCGTCCTATCGGACGACTATCACTGACTAACATATGAGTTTTGTTGGGTTCGGGTTTGTATTTAGTAACTGAAAACAAACTATTCAAAACCTTTTCCTAACTAACGATAACTAATATTCTTCACTCTGTCTTGTGCAAGTGGAGAGCCCGGTATGATTTATCACGATCACCGATGCATGTGCTCAATGTGTATCAAGATCAGCTGACAGCTCTCCATGACAGTCAGGTATACGATCGTTTCGTTTCCATTATAACAGTGGCTTCAAAATTTATTAATTTTCAGATTAGTTAAAACTTGTTCTTTTTTTTGCAGTTCATTTGGTAGGCATACTCTGAACATCTCCTGCAACATTTGCCACTATATTGTAAAGCCGGTAGGAAAAACTGGTTGTTGACTGTCAACCTCATTTGCTCGCACATGGTCAAGGGTCATCATGTTCACCGAGTACTCAGGCAGTTCGGCTTCATCCAACCAGTACCTGTGTAGTTGGTGCCGAAGGAGGTCCAAAAAACTCTACATTTAAGAGACCGTGGGGGAGGTCAAATGTGGATTGGCGAATTGTACTGAGCACGCTTGTTCAGGCATGGAGTAGCGGGAAGACTTCGTAGCCCCAATCCTCAGAGTAGCAGATCCATATACACCGGAATGGGAATACATGGAATGGTACCTCCGTAGCACAGTGAGAATGATTGACCGGCCAAGAAGGCGCCCAGTGGTTACAGAAGGGTTTCACGGAGATGGGGCAACCTTGGAGTATATGGTATTCATTACTTTTATCCAATAAAATTTTATAAATCATTTTCAATTTCTTCATTTCGTTGTATCTAACATGTTTATCTGATTTGTGCAGATGCATGTTATGTCCAGGGTGCGGCTCAGGAACGAAATATATTTGGACGCATATCCCCAAACTTATGTATACGTTATCGGAGACACCCTTGAAGATGCCATAGGTTGTCTAGCATATGTGTGTGAGCTATTAAGAGTGCGTTACTATCAGCCACATGTGCTCCCCAAGGGACCTCCACCTGGTGTCAGGTACAATGAAATCGAAAGCCACCGTCCAGCTCCTCATAGCAGACAAGGTGGTTGTCGATGGAGCCCTACAAGACCTACTCCTGACATTGGTTTCTCTCAGGATGGACCTTCACATGCTAGTCTAGCATACGAAGGACCATCCGATGCTGGACCCTCGCACTCCACCACTTCTCTGATTCATTCTGTTGCATACCTTACTCCAGCTAGTAGTCATGCACATTTGTCTCTAACTGCTCTGTTCCATACAGCTAGCGGTCCTCAAGTTTAACATTATTTCAATGATGATGAAGTTGAAGACGATATGGAGGAGAACTTAACAGAGGGAATTCAGGATGAAGACTTAGCAGCGTCTACTCATGTGCTTGTAAGAAGACGCACATCTCGCACCATAAGTCTTCCTCCATGTGGAACGGGTGGAAAACTTTGTGGAGGGCGTCATTAGTACAGTCGAGACACGTTCAACTAACATTTTATTTATAATTCGTACATTTCTACCAAACCATATAGGAATTTATTCATATTTTGTTATTATTATCGTCCTCAAATTAAATAAACATTGAATATAACTACTATTCTATTTCTTACATTGAAGATAATAATTAGGGAGCAATAGATAATTTTTAAAAGAAAATAGTACCAGACTATTCGAAATAAAGTAATACTAGGTTATTCAAGAAATGATTAATTCATTAATCCATTGGAAAACATATATATATATATATGTATTAAATTTTGTTCATACAAAAATACCTGAATTATAAGGTCTTAATCAAACTAGACTCGTCTGCGGAGAGAATCATCTGAGGATATAAGGGGCGACAGAAAAATGGCAAAAACATTAAAGCAAGTGAATATGTGGTTCTTACACTGAAGCCACCTAAGAGAGAACTGAAGCTCAGAGAAGACAGTAAGCAAGCAACCAGGGAAGAAAGTCCGTGAATAAGGTAAGACCCCTAGCATAGAGGTGGTGGAAAATATTAAGGAGGAGAATGGCATTGAAGACAAGTCCCACCAAGAGATCCATGAGTATCTTAAGTTGGAACTGCCGCGGGATTGGTAGAGCTAAGACAGTTCAGGAATTGCGCATTGTTGAGCGCTTGAAGTCTCCTTTAATAATTTTCTTGTGTAAAACAAAGTCTTCAGTTTCTTTTATAGATAGTTTGAAATTGCAGTTTAATTTGTTTGGAGTAGCAGTAGGGGCACAATGCAACTCTGGAGGCCTTGCTATGTGGGAGACCGTCGGCGTACCTCTCAAACATACAATTTATAAGCCATAAATGCTTAATAAATACAATTAACTAGATAGTGGCAAATCGGGGTCGTCCACAAATAAGAGGGATTTTTCTAAGGGTTTTTACATATAAAGGTGAATAATAAACTAGATATAGAAATATGCATACATATAAGCTTGTAAAGATGGGGGTTTTGGTTGGTTTTCTAAGTTATGAATTGAAAGATAACACAATTATCAAAGTAAACTAATAATGCTATCATGCAACAAGCTACTAAAAAATGGTAAAATAACAATTAACAAAGCCTTGGAGGCAATTGATTCCTACTTCCAAACCTCTTGTAGATCTTAAACTCATTCCCTCATTCATTCACATTAATAGCATATGGGGAATGTTATCACTTCCATTTGAAGATCAACATTCATTTCTTTCTTAGTTAATAATTTGCAAAGACGTTCAACGACCATTTGCAACCCTCATTGATAAGTATTTCAGACAAACAACGCCTAAACGTATTTCATCAATGACATTATATACAAAGAACCATATATTTGATAACAACTACAAGCATTAAACCAAATGCCTAGCCATCTAACCAAACAAAGCATTTATTAGGCTAAACCTAGAACAAACACCATTCAAGATTCAATCATTCATTGCTACCTTAGGACAAATATGATAACAAACAACATTAACATACTCATCTAGCAAGATTAACATCAGTTACCCACAAGAAGTTCTAATTCCATGTTCTTGGATTTTCATGCCAAAGGTGAGAAGAAATTGTACACTTTCTTAACACTTCTAGCACTTAATCATACAAATATTTCATATTCTCAAACAACTCATGACATATATGAAGTAAACAACAACATTAGTGACACAATTAATACTTCACAACAAATGCTCATGAAAGAGTAAAATAAAGTCTTACTACATGGGTTTGGAAGCTTCAATCAATTTCTTCCAAGTGATAAGTTTAGCTAACACAAATCATACTATAAATCCCAAGCCTAATTATACAAAGTAAAGATGAAAAGGATGAAAAGGAAATGAAGAACTAGGGTTTGGAGAAGAGTAAATTTGGCCAAAGGGAAGATGATATGAAGTGAGTGGCCAAAAATGGATTTTATAGTATAAGAGAGAAAGGAAAATAAAGATAAAGAAAAAAAAGTGCAACAGGTGTCGCTCGGGCGAAAATGCTTCGCTCGAGCGGACTGCCTTCACCCTTCTTTATGTTGATTCTTCTTTGTTTTGTCGCCTTGCCTTTTTGCCTTCAAGTCTTTGATTCTTCTTACCTTAAATCTTCAATACCTTTTGTTGATGGCTCAATCTTCAATATCTTGCCTTATCACACAAAACTTCATAGAAGAGTTATAAGAGCATAAAAGTTGTTTTTAACTCTCCTAAGAGAATTTCTAAGCAAAACTCAAAATCTAGAGCACAAAAGTCCACAAAAGTGAGTCCAAAATGTCCTAAAACTACTAATTAAAATGAACACATCACTATGTTATAGAATAAGTTTGTTTCAGTTACTTTAAGGGTCTTTTCTGCTCGGTACATTGATGTAGATGCTTCAATTCTTAGCCACAGCATACGTATTACTGGAGTGTATGGTGAGCCGAATGTATCTCGACATCGTCAATCTTGGAAAGGATTCAAAAATCTTTCTTCGGATTCCAACACTTCATGGCTTTGTTTGGGTGATTTTAATGAAGTTCTTTCCCAAGAAGAATTTCGAGGGGCTTCTACAAGAGCTGAATGGAAAATTGATAGCTTTAAGGAAGCTCTAGATGCTTGCTCTTTATTCGATATAGGTTTTTATGGATCTATTTTCACATGGCACATGTTGATGAGAGATCCCCACACCCAACGAGGAAGATTGGACGGTGCTACTTGCAACCAGGAGTTGTTGAATATCTTTCCATGGTCCTCGGTATCTTCTATCCCTATGATCTTTTCTGATCACATAAGTATACATGTACGATTGTGTCTTAGGGATCCGAATGCAAAACTTTTAAAGAAAAACAGAGGTTTTCGCTTCCAGGCTCACTGAATCAAGGCAAGGGATTGTGAAAAAATGGCGGAGGAAAATTGGAGCAACTCAGTCGCACCACTCAAGGAGAAAATTGAACAATGATTTCTTGGTTCAATGAACTGGAGCAAAGACGCCTTCCCAATTATTCCCAAGCGGCTTGAGGAACTGAGAAAGATATTGCAGAAACTAAAGGGCGAATTGATTACGGAGGCAATTCAACAAGAGATTCATTCTCTTACCCAAGAGTATGAATGGCTTCAAGATGCAGAAAACATACGATGGAAACAAAGAGCAAAGAAACACTGGTACAAGGAGGGCGATCAAAACAAGAAGTTCTTTCACCATTTTTCTTCCCATTGAAGGCAGATTAATCATATAGCAGAGTTGAGGGACACCAGCCAGGAATTTAAAACCGATGAGAATAGCTTGCAGAAAATCATATTAGATTACTTCGAGGGTTTATTCTCTACGACTGAGCCACCTACAGACCTTATGGAGCAAGTACTTTAGAGATTCTATAGTCGACTTGATCCCGAGGAAGAAGCCAGGCTCTCTAGTGAATATAAGGAGGAGGAAATTGTGAAAGCAGTGAAACAGTTGGGCTACCTGCAACTGATGAGGGGGTTAAGACAAGGAGACCCACTCTCTCCTTAACTATTCATTATTTTCTCAGAATTTATTCTGGTTTACTTACAGATTTGATGAAGGTGTGAGCTTAAGGGAATTAATGCATCCTGGTTTGGCCCTAAATTGTCGCATTTGTTCTTCGCGGATGATACCTTACTTTTTAGGGAAGTGACAGAGGAAGAAGCCACTCACTTTCAACGGGCCATTACACTCTATGAAGGGATCTCGAGTCAGAAAATTAATTCAGAAAAGTCTGGCATCTTGTTATCCCCAAATAGCACGCCAGAAAACAAAAAAAGGTATGTGATATCCTGAAAATTTTAGAAGTGGAACAACATGGAAAGTATTTGGGACTTCCGTCAGAAATAGGACGAAGCAAAGCTAAGGTATTCCAACACTTAAAGGATCAAATTTGACAACGTATTGATGGATGGAGCGAACGAAACTTATCCAAAGCCGGGAAAGAGACTCTTATCAAGTATGTGCTACAATCCATACCTAGTTTACTCCATGAGCTGTTTTCACATTCCGGAAAATGTTGTTGCCCAAATGGGAAGCATGGTAAACAAGTTCCGGTGGAGAAATAATGAAGACAAAATACCGATGAACTAGGTTTCTTGGCCTAAAATGGCGAGGGTGAAGACGAATGACGGCTTGAGTTTTCGTGACTTGGGAGCATTCAATTTAGCCTTGTTGAGCAAGCAGACTTGGGGGCAGCTCACTAATCCTTCTTCAATGATTTTGTAGAAAATAAGGGTAATAATGTGTCATTTTATTCATGCTCTGGGGTACATTATATAGAGGTACAAACACCTTTACAGAAAAGGAAAAGGAATATAAATCTAATTACAATTACATGTAATATTCACATTAAACTATTTATTTCCTTAATACTCATTCTTAAGTTGGAGCATGGGGATCAAAAATGACCAACTTGCCAAGTAAAGAATGAAACTAAGTTCGTCCGAGAGCTTTGATGAACAAATATGCAGGTTGATTAGTCGTGGGGATATGATGAGTAACAACAAATACCATACTGGACAAGTTCACAGATGAAATGACAATCAACCTCTATATGCTTAGTACGTTCATTAAACACCGGATTCTCCGCAATGTGAAAAGTAGATTGACTATCACAGAATAGTCGTATAGGAGAATAATGCATAACACCTAAGTCACGAAGTAACGACTTAAGCAACAACAACTCACAACATGCAACAGTCATAGCACTATACTCCGCTTCAGCAGAAGAACGAGAAGTTTTAGGTTGTTTCTTGGTCGTCCATGAAACCGGAGAATTACCAATTTTCACAAAGTACCCAGAAAGATAGCGCCGCGTAATCAGACTAACATCCTAATCCGAATCACAATAAGCAGTCAATTATAAGGAACTACGGGAAGAGAGAAATAAACCTTGACCAGGATGACTCTTCAAGTAATGAAGCACACAAATTGTTGTTTACCAGTGAGGAACACAATGAGACTTTATAAACTGAGCAAGAGTATGAACAGAATAACTCAACTCAGGACGAGTAATAGTCAGGTAAATGAGGCGACCCACTAGGCGCTGATACTGCTCGAGATCATCATAAAGAAAACCTTCAACTTTCGCAAGATCATGTTGTTGCTCCATTGGAAAATCTGTTGGTTTAGAAGCCGATAAACCAGTATCAGACAAGATATCTAGGGCATATTTCCTTTATGAAAGAAACATCTCATTCGGTCTTCTAGCAATCTCTGTACCCAAGAAATACTCAAGTGTACCAAGATCCTTCATATGAAAACAAGAACTTAGGTATTTCTTGAATTCAGAGATGAGCGATGAAGAACTACCATCAATGGCCAAATCATCCACATAAACAAGAACATGCAATGAAACCGAGCCATGATTAAAAGAAAAAAGAGAGTAATATGCCTTACTCTGAACAAAACCAAATACACGTAAAGTCTGAGCCAAATTTTCAAACTAATTACGAGGCGCCTGTCGAAGACCATAAAGAGATTTTCGAAGGCTACACACCTAGTCAAGAGACGCAGGGTATCCCGGTGGGGGCCGCATGAAGACCTTTTCAAGCAAATAACCATGCGGAAAAGAATTATGCATATCCATTTGATGCAGTTCCCAACCACAAATAACTGCAACTGATAAAAATAAATGTACCAAACTCATTTTCACAACGGGAGCAAATGTATTAGTGTAGTCAATCCCTTCCCTTTGGAAAATTTCAAGAACCACCAAGCGAGCTTTGTGACGTTCATTGGTACCATCAGACTTGAACTTGGTACGATACACCCATTTGCATCCAAGAACAGTCTTATTCAGAGGTAATAAAGACAAGGTCCATGTCTGATTAAGCTCAAGTGCATTAATCTCATTAGCTATTGCATCACGAAAATGAGCATGCTTGGAAGCCTCAGAATAAGTAGTCGGATCTGCACTAGAAGTTACCGCACCCAAAAATCTAAAATGCGTACTATAAAATTTATCGCAATTTACAAAATCGGATTAAAGATAGAGAACACCTAAGGAATGTGACGTGACAGGTATAGTTGTAGCAGTGGGGGAGGGTTATTAATATCGGCAATAGAGCAAACATAATCAGACAGATAAGTAGGAGGGCGATTATCATGAGAACTCTGGCGGACAGGAAGTAGATAAGCCATAGATTGCAGTGTCGGTGAGTCGTCTGACGTGGCAAGCTGCAGCGGAGGAGGCGCATGACGCGTAATGTCGACGGTGGCTGGCGGCGCGTGCGGCGCATGGGGTACCGACATCGGAGTGGAAATCGGTACGGCTGGCAGGGTGTCGACGATGGGTGGCTCAGACCTCAGGTAGGCGACCGACTGCCAGAAGTATTTCGGCTGCCGGGAAGAATTTGGCGGGCAGATTCTGGCGGCTGGACAAGCGGCGACCGGCGGTGGTGACTGTCCGGCTAGCGGTGAAGATGAAGTCGATCCCGGCGGCGGTGATGAGAAGCGTACTGAAGGCGGTGATGATCCCAGCGGCGATGATGCTTCTGGGAGAGCAGAGTATGTATTCCGACTATTAAAAAAGTGCGGGACTCCAAATCAAAGAGCCGATAACCTTTCTTCCTAGCAGAATATCCAAGAAACAGACATCGACGACTTTTTGGAGCAAACTTGTCACGGAATATGGGAATATGAGAAGCAAAGCACAAACATCCAAAAACTCGCAAAGCCTTGTAATTTGGGGAGCAACCATAGAGTAACTCAAAAGCTGTGCAACCATTGAGATGCTTCATCGGTGTCCGGTTAATCAGATATGCAGCTGTAAGAACACACTCTCCCCAAAATTCAATCGATAGATTGACTTGAAAACGCAAAGCACGAGCAACATTCAACAAATGGCGATGCTTGCATTCCACACAACCATTCCACTGTGGTGCATCAACCAAAGAAGTCTCAAAAAATAATTCTAGACTTTGCAAAGTAGGATCTCAAAGGTAGAAATTTTGTACCATTATCAGTCCGGACACGCCTAACAGTG
Organism: Rubia tinctorum; assembly: GCA_032355605.1. Taxonomy (NCBI): domain Eukaryota; kingdom Viridiplantae; phylum Streptophyta; class Magnoliopsida; order Gentianales; family Rubiaceae; genus Rubia; species Rubia tinctorum. The sequence goes on along the minus strand of JAULKM010163624.1, from coordinate 4,596 downwards.
CGGCCAAACTGATTCTTGACTAAAGCACAAAATTCAATAATTCTAGAAGTAACTTCTGACTGAGCAACTAATAAGTAAACCCAAAAAGATCGGGAATAATCATCAAATATTGTAAAAAAAAAATAGAATGCACCACTAGAAGATAGTGTCCCCAAACATCACAATGAATTAATTCAAACAAAGAACTAGAATTAAAAGAACTTAAATGAAAACTATTTTAGTCTACTTTGCTCGATGATAAACCGAGAAAGGTAGAGTAACATTATTTGTGCTAAATTTAAGAGTAGAAACAGAAGACAACACCGTAGAGGAAGGATGCCCAAGACGCTGATGTCATAAATCAAAAGACGAAACTGAAGGAACTGTCGGAATACACTGCAAGATATGAGGACGATCATTCGTATCCAGCAGACGAAGCCAATAAACCCCCCTTGCTGTTCACCCACTCCAATCACATTCCTCGTACTGATTTTCTGTAAAATGCAATAATTTTCTGTAAATAAAGCTAGACATTTTAAGGCTGATAACAATCTAGAGCATGATAATAGATGACATCGCAGAGAATGTATGTAGAGCACATGAGTAAAAGTAACATCTCCGGAATGAATAGAACCATATTAGGATGCAGATGACACGGAACCATCCGGCAAGATAACATTCACGACGTTAATAGAAGTAGTGACATTAATCAAAGAATCTCTGTCACCCGTCATATGATACGAGGCTCCTGAATCAAGGATCCATGGTAAAGTGTACTTACTTTAACCATGGCCAGAAACAACATTAAATGATTAAATAAATGTAGGATCGTACTCCATTGTTTTTCTAACAGAGCAAGACTAAAATCAGCACGAGTAGGGGAAATATGGCTGGCGGCCGCAGCATGTCCAGGTGGGGACACGACGGCGCTGGCAAAAGGAGGCGGTGGCTGGCGGACGCCGGCAGTCGGTCCGCTGATGGCAGCGGCTGCCGTCGGTGGTGATGGCACCATTTTCTTGAATTTTTGGTTCAACTCCTTGAACCAATCAGGTACTCCGATAAGCTTGAAACATGTATCTTTGTCGTGACCCTTGCTATGACTGTGAGAGCATATGAGATTCTTGCGATCAGCTGTCGAAGAACTCGATGATGGAGGGCATCGTGCAGCATACGCCATAGATTCAGATGAAGACTTGCGAGACCGAATAACAGCTTTGTGATTCTTCTCTTGAGAAACAAGGGCATACACACGCATGACAGGTGGCAAATGATCGGTGGTCATGATGTTGGACCAAAAAGTGTGATAGCTTTCATCAAGTTCGAGGAAAAATTGATTGATCATGTCTTTCTCTTGGAAGACATTGGCAGTATGGTTACACGTGCATAGAGGTTTGCAAGCTTCACAAGTGCAAACTAAAGGAGGCCGGAGTGAGTTGTAAGCACTGAACAACTTCTTCAGTTTGCCAAAATAAATGACAACAGTCTGACCATTCTGCCATCATATCTGCATATCTTCAGTCATCTACATAATTTTTGGAAAATCCCCAAGAGTAAATCGGACCTTAAGATCATCCCACAACTCCTTAATTGTGGAATAATTACTGGTAGATCAACACAATGGTGGATATAGAGTCCGCAAGATCCAGCATACAAGAGTAGCATTAACTCTTGGCCAATCAACTGCATCAGGATCATTATTTGGGGGTTTGGTAATGGTTTCATCAATGAAACCAATCTTCTTCTTGGCAAGCATATCTCCAGAAAATGTAGCAGACTATTCAAGATAATTTTCTTCACCTTTAACAATAACGGGACAGATTGACAAACAGGAACCGTCATTGGTACTAAGGTAGTAAGGATCATTCAGAGATCGACCGGCAGGGATAGATCCCCCGGAGCCAGATTTTAACTGCAATTGTCTGAGTAAAGCTGCAATCACATCAATGACATTAAGATTCTGTAATTTATTAGTCTCATCTTCAGTAGCGATGCGTGCTTGCTTAGCTGCATCAGAACTGGAACCAGGAGTAGTTATCGTTGGATATCAGCAGCACAGACGGATTGTCTGAATGGGGATTTGAACGCAGTGACACATGAGTTGACGTGCGGCGGCGCGTGAGTTGGCATCGGCGGCACTTGAGTTGACGTCGGCGGCGCGTGGGTCAAACCGGTGGCACGTGTAAGTCACGCACAACAGATTCCGAGCATGATACGCGGATCGCGGCGATGGCGATCGGCAGATGAGCTGTAGCAGCTGGCGGGCGGCGCCGCGTGAGGGAACACGTCGTCGGAAGGCGGCGGCGGCTGGAGCTCGGGAAAGCAGCGGAATTTTTCTTTAGGGTTTTAAGATTTTACGCTCTGATACCATGTAAAATATAAGGGTAATAATCTGTGATTTTATTCACATTAACTAGTTATTTCCTTAATAACATTCCTTTACTAGCTGTGGATTCTCACCTTGTAATTGCTCCAACTCCTGCAACTTCGTAGCTTGTTCTTTGTTAAATGTTACAAGTCCTGCAATTTTTTGTTCTAGCCCGGATACTTTATGCCTAGATACTTAAATTTCTTTGTCAACCAGGGATTCTCATTTTGTACTCTTCCCAGCTTCTGCAGCCTCACACTTTGTTCATGGTTTGTGGTTTCAAGTTATGCAATTTTTTAATCTAGCCCAGACACTTGATCTGTAGACATTTTCAATTTCTCTGTCAGGCTCTTATATAGTTTTTCATTGCTTCTTGCTCGGTCTGAAATCTCGCTACACGTAGTCGCATTGCAGCAACAACTTCGATGAACTTACCCCAATAGAAAATCAAACGGAAAGAACTAACTAGCAGTTTTAGGCTTAGGGTTATTTTTGCACTAAAAATAATTTCAGGGTTATATGTGTACTTACTGAATTTATATAGGGTTTTATTTGTATATCTCCCAAAATTTAATCCGAATTTATATATTAATTAGTTTTGAAATCAAATAAATTTAAATTAGAGTAATGATAAAACTCAAATCCCACCCAATCAAAGTTTAACATTTAGAGTAAAATGAAATATATATATATATACACATATATTCTTTAAAAAAATATTTTACAAAAATAATAAGTGCAAAAATGAACCTATAAGATTGAAAAAGTGCAAGAATTACCTTGTAAAATCTGAAAGTGCGGGAATGACTCTATAAGATGGTTAAAATGTACAATTTTACACAATTTACACTATTCATGCATTGACCGATGCAATTCGGACATTGATCCAAAGTGAAAAGACAAAAATACCCCTTAAAGTTATAACTAAATATCTAATGACCATTATACCCCCTAAGCCTCTTCTTCTCCAACTTCACACCCTAAACCTGAGCTGCCACCTCCGAGCGTCGTCGCCGCCGCCTCGCTTCTTTGCTTCTCCACTGCCGGACCTCCGTTGCGCCGCTGACCTCCGCCCTACGCCGCCGGACCTCAGCCCTCCGTCGCCGGACCTCAACCCTCCACCACCGGACCTCTGGCCACCAACTGGTGCTGATCCGCCGCTACCTGCTCCCATCACAACCACCCCCGCCACTCAAAACCACCAGCCCTGCCGCCCGGAACCCCCAGCCACTACCTCTGCCCTCCACCACTTGTCCCCCAGCTCAACCCCAACCCCTCCCTCACCACCGCTCCGCCGTCCGGAACCCAGCCCCGCCGCTCGGAATCCCTAGCCACTACCTCCCTTCGCCACCACCTGTGCCCCCGCTCAACCCTAACCTCCCCTCACCATCGTTCTGCCGCTCAGAACCTCGTTCCGAAGCCCAGAAACCCTAGCCACGACTCACCACCTCTCCCCGACACCACCTGTTCCCCCCTCACCACCGCTCCGCCGCTACAACTCTCGCCGTTCACTCAAATCCCTCACCTCTGTTCGCTCTGTCATTGCTACTACTGTCACCGTCCGCTACCTAGTTCCGCCACCACCTCTCCCCGCCGCTCCCTACCCTACCCCTATCGCCCATCCCCATCACCAAACCCTAGTTCTGCCCACCACCTCTCCCCCGCCACTAACCCTCTATCGTTGTTACGAATCCCTCGCGAATCCACCACATCTCTCCCGCCACAAAACCCCTACCACCTCTCCCCCTGGTGAACATCGCCTCCACTGATGTGTTATATATTGTGTTCATATCTTGTGGGATTATTGTGATTTTATTGAAATATAATTTGCACTTTCAGGTGTGCAGATAAAAAAATGTGCAGATTTGGGTGGGACGGAGGGAGTAATAGAGATTCAATTTAAAACCACAAAACTTGAAATACATCGTACACGATCATATACTAATAATTAGACACATGGTTATGATATTCACGTAAAAACCTCTTAATATTTGAAATACTCTTGTCACTGATGCTAACCGAGACTTACTGGAATCATTGATTATACTTTTACCATTTTCAGTTATATTATCTATCCAGATAAAAAAATTCTATTTTATATATGGGTATATAGATGTGATTAGTGGTGTCAATTCGTGTAATCGTGTCGGATTCGTGTCGGGTTTGAAACGGTTTGGGTTAAAGCAGGTCGGGTAAAAAACGTGTCAATTTTTAGTTGTCGTGTCGTGTCGGGTCGTGTCGGGTTACTGTCG
>JAULKM010163614.1:0-16231 GCA_032355605.1 Rubia tinctorum | reverse complement strand
AATCGTTTGTGAAGAAATTGAGTGAGTTTGGTAAGGATTGAAATTTATGTTTCCTGATACCATTTATTGCAAGCACATTTGATGATTTTTCGATTTCCATAACCATAATTTCTGTATGTTTTCATGTTTTTAGGTATACGAAGCTCTGTAGAATGGTGCAGAAGTTAGTCCACATTTTGAAATAGATGGACCTCAGAGACCCTTATCGGATTGAAATGTCTTCATTTGTTGATCGTCATGTTTCTTTATGCAGGAATTGTTGCTGGAATGGAGTCCAGGACGTTGGATTTTGACCATGTTTCACTTCAGACACCTAATCCCAGAATATGATCAGTGTAATCTTTCTTTCTTGGATATTTTGAATTGGAAATTAATATTTTGAAATGAATACATTCCTATATTAGGCCAACTCCTTTTCACAAGCTCGTGCTTGTCTTCTTCCTATGGGAGTGGCTTCTGAAAATGTTGCAGAAAGGTATGAGGTCCAAAAAATGATTGATTACATTAGAAATTATTATGAATGAGTTTATTGTTTGCTCTTCAATATTGCTCTTTTCCTTGCTAACAATAGATTAAATGCAAGTCAGATGAGGTGTTTTGAATGACAAAATACTTGGTCTCGCTAAGTTATTTAATGAATATCTCACTTTAGATAATATAAGTGCAAATTAGTTGTAGTGATTCCACTCTTGAATGAAGCAATATTTCGGACCGTCATACTTCATAGCTCATCAAATGGCTTCTGCTACTTTTATTTCGTGGTTAAAATTCCGTCATTGTCCCTTTTGATTGATAGGTGTAATGAATGGTAGGAGAATAACACTGAGTCATGGGTCTTGCTCTGGTCGCCGGGTGGTAGTGAAAAAATGGTCATGCGGGGGGTATAGATGAGTTCGTTAAGAGCATGAAGAAGCTACATAGGAGGGATATTTCGTCCAAGTGCAATCGTTCTTTCAATATGAATGATGCTCAGGAACGGTCCAGAAACATCCGTTTGCAGGTTTGTTTGTCTTTTGTTGGGTTATTAGGTTTATCAATTGTTGCGGCTAGGGTTTTTGGGATCTGATTCGTTGTTTTGAGGGGGGTGTCTACTAAAATTGTTAATCTTGTATTTACTAAATCAACCACTTTCTCTTGAATTTTGGTGCTGATGGTCTTTTTTTTTTAAAAACAATCTGTCTATATGATTTATGAATCGTTGGTTAGTAGAGGTAAGGTACTTATCAAGAATCTACTATAACTTTTCATAAGAAAAATTGGTTGATGAAAGTGGGGAAAGACAACCTTATATTGAAGCAACTATGTAATAATGAAGAGAATTTGTGATAAATTTATGTCTTATCAAGCTGTGGTTGAAATATGCCAAAGGTATATTATTATTTTAGAAACGTTCTTGGAAAGTTTTTGATATAACAAATTCATTTAGCCAACTCCATTAGAAGAAGAATGTTTGATCTATTTTGCACTGAAATATTTAGGGAAAACATTGTAAAATTAATGAATGATTGAAATGTTTTTTTTTAAACGCAAATAGATTAAAATGAGAGTATGAGATTTTAGAAGAATGGAGAAGTATTCAGGGTTATTAATTATTACATCACAGTACATTTTTTTACTTTTCTGAAAATGCTCTTTACATTCTCATTACAACTTAAATACTTTTAAAACACAAAACCAAAACACAATTTGCTTAAGATGGGGTTTGCTTGCAGTTGTTTCTGAAGCTAAAGTGACGATGATTTTTCAGATCAGTTGGGGAATTAAAAAAAATGACGGAATGCACTATAACTTAGATATCTATGAATTACTTGGTAGTGCTGGCAGTGGAGACCTGCTGATTTTGCTCACAAGCCATGGAGGTCATTGACTTGCAAACTCAAAATACCTCCTGCTGTGATCATCCCTTATCGGTAAGTTTTGACGTATTGAATCTAGATACAGTTCAATTTCTTTGAATCCATGGTTCTTTGTAAATTATGTCCACTATACTAAATTTGAAAAATATCTTTAGAGTTACTGATAGGTTTTTCAAAGATTAATATTCTGTTTATGTAACAAAGTTATCATTTCTAGGTCATTATGTTTGCGCAACAATATAGAATGATTTCATGATTGTCATGAACAAAATGGGATAAAGGTTTATGACTACATTTTCTTACTAATGGCAGCAAAATGAGTCATTGTGTATGCAACTTGCATTCTTGAATGCAAAGAACTAATCATTTTTAGATCTCTAAAGAGAAGTTTTACAGTGATGATCATGGGTTTTGTATGTAAAACAACTGCTGATTTTCTTTTCAACTCTTTAGATATAACTCTCTTGCTTATGAAATACTTATTGTTTGTACTATTTGTGCACTTTAGAGTGTGTGACCCAAGTGTTAATGAGGTATAGATGCAGAAGGCAATGCAAATGACAATGGTTTCTGACTCGGGGGTATCTTTTGAAAACAGGGGTTGCTTCTGTGGATTGAATTGTATTTTTCCTATTTACAGGACTTCTGAGGCAGATACACATAATGTGAAGCAGTGGCATAGGAGGAAGAAACTTTTTTTTAGCAATCCAACATAACAGGTACCGACTCATATGGCAAAACTAAGAATTGTCGTGTTCATAGGCAATTTTCAGATAAGGCATCCTAGATTGATTCCATGGTTTCAATGCCAAGGATAGTACTTCGTCGTAGGAAATTTATGATTTTTTTTAAATTTATTTTTAAATTTTCCTTCCACTGAGCTTTCAGCTTCTGGCTTCCTCCGAAACATGGCCACTACATGTAGCCTTGCTTCGCCTATGTTTTCCACGCGTCCATTACTTTGTTTTTCTTGTTCTGATTTGTAATGTTTGTGCCTTCCTTTCACAAAAAAATTGGCAACCTTTTTACTGGACAATTCACTGTAAATCTCTTTTGCCACTTTGATCTATTTCTTTATATGGGTCTATGCTTATGGCATGAGGAGCATTTTGACAAGGTATTTTTTCCCCATTAATTTTTTTTACTGAGCTTGATTTGTTTTTTCCAGTTTCACTGGTTTCGTGAAAAGGGTTTCTTGTGAAAAATATTTCATAATTTGGGATGAAATCGAGCTTCCCATTTTCCTCTTCATTGTTGATTCGTTTTATTTGGATGTTGGTATAGATTTTATTCTTCTTACACCAATTATTCTGCTTGAATGAGTCCTTGAGGTTTCTTCTGTGTCTTTATCGTTGATCTCTTTTTCTCCCCGTCTCTTTCAAAATTTGAATTGCAGCACGCAAGGTGTTCGTTAATTTGCGTTAGTTACTTACTAAATTTGTTCCTCTTATGCTGATTTTAGGGTTAAGATGGACATGCATGTGAAGAAAATGATTGAGTTTCTCTTGGATTCAAAGTTAGTTCTTTTTATTCAAAGTAAGTTTTCATAAAGACATAAAAAAGGGGACAAAAAAAGTCTTTTAACCTTTACATACAATATTCCAGAATGCATCATGGCTCTATCTATTGATTAAAAAAAGAATTTTGCACCTCTCTGGGCTGGGGGGAACAAATAGCCTACGAACCCTGCTCCTTTCTGTATTTTACCAAGGTAAGGATAGACCACGTCAACCATCATTTTGTAAGTTCTGTTGCACTGGATACTTAGACTATCTGAGCTGGGTGATCTCTGTTTGTATTAGTTCTATGTTCGTTGTTCTCCTATACGATATTATATCTTGTAATCAACTATGAAGTTTTGGCAGCCATGGCTTCAGATGAATTAACATCATTGAGTAGTTGAGCGCCTCTTGGATAAAGTTTTCTAAATAATAGCTCCAAGAAATTCCACTTTGCAGACATTAAGAATATCAAAGGATTCAAAGATAGGAAATAGCTACTTTGAACATAGACATTGTTCGGGGTAATCAGAAGTAATTTCTTCCTTTTATGTAATTAAATGGTAATTGGGTACTCTCTTGTATCTGTTGGCAATGATATCAGAGTTAATGTTAAATTACTAACCTTGGACCTCTGTACAATTTTACTTTCCAGTTTAAATTATGTTCTTTGTTTAATAATTTTTACCTCGTGGGCATTTGTTATTTTGTCACTTTTCCTGCTGACTTTTTCTATTGTAATTTGTTGCATCATGTACAATCACTAGCATCTTTAATGGCCTAAAACTGTGAGTAGCATGTGCTTGAATGTGGAATCCTACTAAAAGTTCTTTCTTTTGTGAAATCAAAAGTTTCCTGGAGTATTCCATTTCTTTTTTCATTCCTTAAGGTCCCTTTCTTTTATTGGTAGAATAAAAATACCAAGAGGAGCATAAATTTTTGACATATTGCTATCATTTTTGTAGTATCTACTGTTAAGTTTTCCCAATACTAATGGCTGCTTGCTTCAAATTCAGACATAAAAGTTTCATATTAGCGACCAACATTTCAGCCACTCTGAGTTCCATCTGGGCTTTCTTGGAGCTCAATTTGGAAAAATTTATCCTGCAAAGGTAAATGATTTCTTGGTCTTTTTCCATTGTGTATTTTTTTGTAATATTTTCTGTTTCTGCTGTTGAATTTAGTTCTTACTGGATTGGGTTTGATATTGAAATTTGTTTATTTTGGGTTCTGATGAGTATTAGTTAATTTTGATTATTGGGGGAATGGAAGTGTTTAAAGATTTCATTTTGAATTCATTTGAGATTTTTATTTGGTAAGAGTTATGGATTCAAATAAGTGTTCTACCACTTCTCCGTTCATTCCAACCGATATTGATCGTGAAATAGCACGAGCAACCGGATGTTGAGGTCCGTTGTTTCTGAATTTGAAAAAGGCTACTTAAAATTATGATTATGGTTTGTTTAGCTAGGGCGTTGTACTGAATTTGGCAGGTTCAGAAGGTTTTTTTATTCTGTTGAATGTTACATGGTTTCTCTGTTCTGCATTTGTATCTACTGAGGATGACGCATGTGTAAAAATAATGAAGTCTTATTGAATGAATATGTTTGAAGTTTTTTTTTTAAAATTTTGAGGGTGAAAGCTGAGGAAATGGAGCTATGTGATAGCCTATGTTATGGACAAGCAGAACCTTCCTTGGGTTTCAAGAATTGTAGTTTAAATGATAGGATTTACTTCTAGGGCCAGCTAATACATTATATGGATTTCGCAATCATGGAGACAACAAAAAGTTATAGCTGAACTTTGCCAAATTTGTATTTAGCTGCATGTGTATGTATTCCTATAATTAATTTATCTACATTGGATGTTTTGAGGTAATTTGAGATTAAGCTACTGGATCATCAAATGTCTAATGTTTACAAACTACTCAATAGATTTTTTTACATGCAACCATAATTTTTAAGTTTTTCACCCGAACTCGATGGTTGCATGGGTTGAAGAGACCTAGTTCTTTACAAAGTATGGAACAAGTATCAAAGAGGATTACTGATCAATAATCCAGGAGGCAAGAATAATAGAGCTGACAGAGAAGGCTACTGGGTTGAGTTCCCTTGGGCATCATGGATCTTGATGATGTTGATGAATTGGATGAAACTGATCTTGAAGATTTAGAATTTTTAAAAATATATTCACTTAGTTTCATCTATATTGACACTCATATATTCTTATTTGGATTTATGATGAGTGGACAAAACTAAATTTATGCAAGAAATAAAATGTGTGGATAAAATTGAATGAATCATGTTAAAAATATAAAATAAACAATCAGAAAAATAAAATATATCAAAACTAGTAAACCAAAATAATTGCATCTTAATAGAACAAATGTATACTTTACTTTAACACTCGTTATCTTGGTCTTAAATTTGAGAGAAAATTGTGCTCTCTTAGATTCAACAAAAATGACACATTTACTTTTACACGATATTCAATAATCATGTTTGACCATCAATATTTCTATCTAAGTATAACAATTCCACTTAAAAAATTAATATTTAGAAAATAGATATTAACCTAAATCTAACAATATTTCATATGATAATTTTATTATGTATACATTAATTTATATTTAGGGTTAAGGCCTTTTGGGAAAGACGAGATTGACTTAGAATTATAAAAAGGTAAACGATTTTAGTTGCAATATTAAGAAGACGGGACTGCTCCTTATTAAGAAAAATGAGTTTAACGAGCTACCATTGTGGATGCTCTAAGCTTCAGGAGGAGCTGCCTAGGTCAATTGAAAAGGTGACTAAGTTAGAGTTTGATTAGGAGAGTAATCTAAAGAATCCCAAAGAATAGCTAAAGAATGCAGAGCGAAAAGCTATGGAAGTGGAAAAGGTGCGGAAGACTGCGATGGCCGAGAGGGAGAGGGTGCAAGCTGGCACTGATGCGTTGGACTAGAGATTAAGAAATGTTGAACTTAATCGTAGGTTTTTGCACCATAATGTGATTATCAAGGGGTTGACCACTTACCTTTGTAATTTGGATATTTTTGAGGAGTAAATTTATCTGGTAGATTATCTTTTGTACTGGTTAATTTTCAAACGATTTTGAAGTATACCTTTGTTTTGAAAGAAATACATCATTTTTCAACCCACGGTTTCGGCCCAAAAGAATGTATACTGGATTTTCAGGGTTAAAAAATAGGTCTAAATGCATGATAAGTAGCAGTAAATTCTTTTCTTGTTTGAAATGTACTCCTTTTAGGGCGGGTTTAGCTTTTAATGTGGGTTTAGCTTCTAATGTGGGTTTAGCTTCTTGCAGCTTTTTAAAATTTCTTTGGGATTTTTACATTTAACCCTAACTTTAGGCTGAAAGTGTCAATATAATTTTGCAAAACGAGAATGTGTCAAAATAGCCCAAACTTTAGGACAAAATGTGCAGTTATAACCTTTTGTCGCTATTCCAGTGTTGATTCATTAATTTGGGTGTTGATCGGACCTGAAATACTCTTACGGTCTTATCCCCATAAGCTGAAAATACCCATTTTCTATATTTTTTTAATCCAAGGGTAGCATCCATATCTCCCATTGTGGATTGAATCGTTGTAACTGATCACAATCTTGTTGTTGAGGATTAAAAGTTAAGAAAAGAAAATTGATGTGGGTGATGAAGAGACTCCTCCTAATACTGTCATAAAATTAAGAGGTCAGTTCTTACGTGCATGAGATAGAAACCTACATGAAATGGTTAAATATATTATTTCATGTGATAATAGCTCACATTTCTTGCCCAACTCCTCTGAATTATCATTAATTGCATATACAATACTTGTAAGAGGTAAGGCTAAAGGTTACTCGCTAACAAGATTGAAGATATTTTAAATAAGAGAAAGTCTCAGGAAAGACGGGCAATCATCCATCGTGGCGTTTACCTTTAATGTTGTAATTTTTTTTATAAAATTTAAATATTGTATTTTAAAAGTTAAAACAAGCATATTTTGAATGTGAAAATATAATAATATATAATAGGAAAACATATTTTCAATTTTTAAAATTTCGTATGTAATTTAACAAATGTAGTGTATAAGATAAAAAAAAGTGGTCTATCCATAAACTTATGGACAGACTGCCTGTCAGGAGACCTACTCTTTAAATAATACAATCACATGGATAAATAAACGAAAGAAATGATAGTAAAATCTTCTCAAATTCCTGATAGTATTTTTTATACTTAGGTTTTAGAATCAAAATATTTTTTAAATTACTTTGGGAGCTATATGTTGCACCCTCCATTATGTACTTGTACTCTACATTGTATAGTGATTTTTGGTTAATGAATTAACCCACAAATACTGCAACGTGATAAAGTAATAAGGTCTAAGCTACATAGCTAGCTTCTAGTGTCGTATTAATTATGGTCTGTTTAATATCACTTGTTATTCTTTGTTTGTTTAGTATCATTGATATATTTTTCTTTTGATATACCTGAATACAAGGGAAGAAGCAAAATAAAAAATATACATCAAAATGTACATCACAAAAACCGAGTATCGCGCGGTGTTCATCCAGATAGTACACTATTAAAGGGGTAATGGCAATGCTACATTGTTTTTTCATTTTCGTCGACCAAAATGCACCTTTTGGGTGTGTTTGGTTTTCTTTCTTTTTTTAGTCAAGCAACAGAGTTTGCGTTGAATCTCATTTTTCCTTCCCCACGTGTTGCTTGTCCCCCTTCTTCCTTCAAAACACGAGGATTGCGCTCAATGAATGTATCTAGATCTTGATTCACTACTTCAACTGGCAGCAGCGACTTCGATCTCTAGTGGCGGAGGGTGGCAATGATTGAGCTCAGGCGGTGACGGAGTACTTCTCCGGCCGTGGTGCGACAACAAGTAGGTGGCGTCGTGGGTTTCTCCTTCTCTGGCGACTAAGAACTTCTTCAGCGGCGGTGAAGATCTTCTCCTACGAGCTGCGATGCAACAACAGCTCCTTCTCCGACGATGAGCTTGAGGCGAGAGGCGGACGAGCAATGCGAGAGGTGGACGAGCGAGTAGCTTCTTCTCTAGCGAAGAGCTTCTCCACTGGTTGTGATGCGACAACAGCTTCTTCCCAGACGACGAGCTTGAGGAGAGAGGCGGACGAGCAATGCGAGAGGCGGATGAGTGAGCAGCTTCTTCTCTAGCGAAGAGCTTCTCCACTGGCTGCGATGAGATAGCAGCTCCTTCTCCGACTACGGAGGGATTCTCCAGCGGCAGGATCGAGCAGCGGAGGGGTGGCGTCGGCGGTGGAGCTTAGTACTATAGAAAATGGGGGAATGGGTATGCTACAGTGATTTTTTGTTGGTTTTTCATCGATCAAAATGCACCGTTTTAGATGGGCTTCATTTCATTGTTTTTCCCTTCTCCTCGAATCCATAAGCCACTATTTATACCGAGTAATTTCGTTTTTTCATTCTTATGGTAAACTAAGGTTTGTAAAATTTTAAGGGGTGTTGGTGTGAAATTAAGGTCTGTGTGAAATGGTATTTGTCTTGTGTTACTGGATGTAGCAGTGGTTTCTAAGAATGTATCTAAATCTGGTGATATGATTAGCTATTTGGCAAAAGCGGTTTGCATCAAAGCATGTTTGCATGCAACATGCTTGTTGTAAGGAAGACGAAGTTTAAACTGTACATTTTTTTGGTGAAATTCAACCAAAGGTGTTCAACGTTCTCGACAACCCGAGCTTTGTTTTAAATGAATTGATCGAAATATGATTAAGAACATATGGCAATTTTACATTAACCCGATTGAAAAAAATTGTGTCATTTATTTTAAATGGATTGGTCAAATTTTGGAATAACGATAGTATAATTTAAAATATATATATATATAATCAATCATTCCAAGATGCCGGAAAAAACACCCAGCGGCGATGACAATGAGTGGAATTGACATCTAACCTAACTAGGTTCTAGCAATAACTAACATATTGCAAGGATATCTAAATTACATGTCAACCAGACCGATCGTCTGTACTATTACAGATCAGAGAACCAATAAAAAACTGTAACATTGCCCTCGAGGATATTAACTTGCTTCCTGCGAAAAACTTGACCACTTGGCAAAGAGGAGCGTATCACGCATCAATATCACCGTGTCAAACAGGGATTTTCTAAAACTGTAACACCACTTGATCCAACCACGATCTATGTTGTCCAAACTGTAAACACCTTGAAAAACACAGATCTGACCAGCCCATATTTATGAAAACTCAAAAATAAAACCACAAACGAAATTACGAACACATGATCTGTACAAGTAGATCGGGAAGAATACATCAACATGAACAATTAAATCGAGTTATCATCATGAATACAATGGTCTAATCGATTAGGTTGAAAAACAAAAATAATCCGTGGAGACAAATCTCACACTTATTCAATAACAAAGACATGAATTAAAATAAACTGTTATTCCCCATTTCTCTTAATGGGGAGATGGGGAATTTTTTTTGAAAAAGAAGGGGTGCGACTCGGAGAGGATACAGCTTGGAGAAGGGATTTCAATCACAGATAAGTTAGTTTGCTTGATGTCAGTAATAACAACTTCAGCTCAACTCATTAACAAAAATCGTGTCATTTGTTTTTAATGAATTGGTCAGATTTTAAAATGAAGTTAGTCGACCTTTAAAATTTTGAACAATTCCTGTAAAACAAATGGCACTGTTTTTATATCGGGTTGAGATGAAATTTGCATACTTAACAAAAAAAATAGTAATGAATCAAAATCAAATGTCACCTGTTTATCTGTCACTATTAGGGTGTTTATGAATTGGGGCGGGCAGTTGTCCCAACCCAAATTCACCTATAATTTTGGATCAAATGGGTCGGATCGGGTTGGGTTGAGTCAAAATTCTTATAGTTTAGCGTCGGGTCAGACTGAATCATGGATCGATCCAAATTAATCAAAATTATATTTAAAATGGTAATTTTTTATTATTTATTAAAACAAAATAAATAATTTTTTGAATATAATAATAAAAAATTAGATTATAATTTATTTTTATATAATTTAAAATAAGAATATTATATTATATTTAATTATATATTATTCACTTAATAAAGAAAACTACAATTATTTTATTTTACTTAGTTAGAGTACTTTTAATATTTCAATTACAAATTATAATTTTATTAATTTTTAAAAATAATTATGAATATATATTTCATATATTAATCAATATATTATTTATAATTAATAGTAGTTTAGCAAAATTATTTTTAGTTTTATAAAAAAAATAAAAAATGTTAAACTTGTTCATGAAGTAAATTAATGGTGGATATGTTGTATTAAACTGATTCATTTTCATAATTTTTTAAAGAAAATGGGGCAAAATTGCAAATGGGTCAAAACGGATCGATTTGGGTCAAAATCCGACCCAACCCGTTTTGACCCTACCCACTCGACCCAAATGGGACATTGACCCGACCCACATGGGTCGGGTCAAAATAGGTCGGGTGGGGTCTGATCGAGCAATTTGAACACCCCTAGTCACTATGGATGGCAACGGGGCGGAGCGGGACAGGTACGGATTGTGGTACCTCTATACTCATGCCCACCTAAAAGTTTTATACCCATACCCGTCCCATCACTCATGGCGAGGGCTAAAATCCACCCCGTCCGATCGGGATAAAATCCACCTCCGCCCCATTACCCCCATGAGTCTCCATACCCACTTCAAATCCATTTTACTCACTCCATTTATATCTTTAAAAAAAATCTAAATTTTACCTTAAAATTAATAATTTTAATATTAAAAGTTTAATAATATTTAAATAAAAATATTATAAGTAAAACATGTGCACTATGAATAAATAATAGTTCATTATATAATAAATCAGTGTGTACGTAGCGGGTACAGCCGGGCGGGGCGGGGCGAGGCGGGGCAGGGCGGGTGTGACTTAATATCCATGTCTGACCCACTACCTATGGCGGGTATAATTTTTCATATCCATACCCACTCCCATGAAAAATACATCTATACCCACCTCATTGGTGTGGATACAGTGGCGGAACTGGGGGTGGCCGCACCCTCGGTGGATGCTGCCCTAATGAATAGTATCTATCCCTCCTCCGCACCCCTACCCTCCGGTGGATGCTTCCCCAGCCCCCTCCTCCGCCCCTCCTCAACTTTTCCTCTAGTTCCGCCACTGTGCGGATGTGCAGTGCACCTCCACCAAAACCCACCCCACTGTCATCCCTATGTGTCACATTTTGACGGTTATTAGTGATGGTGATTTCACGTGAATTCTCCAAAGAATCATAACACGTTATCGACATAAAAGGAATGAAAATTTCAATAGATAATTGATAGATCAGGTGAATGGATGAATGGACGAACCAACGGGTTGGCTTTGCTAGTCATTCTAGGTATCCTTTGGTTGAACCAAGTTTTGCCTCAGTGAATTTGTCGACCTCATTCTCAGTCATTGCACTTCGTTTTAGGCAAAGGTTTGTTTCATCTGCTTGCTTAGCTTTTTTCGTTATGTCCATTGCGAGTTTGTGCTCGATGACTTTCTTTGGCATTGCAGGCATGTGTCGCAGGAGACCATGCGAACACATCCTTGTATTATTTAAGGAGTGTTCACACTGTTGTCTCCACTTCATCTCCAAGGTTTGCCCCAATAGTTATAAAACGATTTGGTTCTTCAAATAGCAATCATTTGGTCTTTGTTCCCACTTTCCCATATTTCTCATCAGCCTCGCTAGAAGGTGGCTCCAAATCGAGCATCGTGAACACTTCAACTGATGCCTCGGGGATACTTTTCATTGTCACTCCTTGGGATTGTCGCTACGTTGAAGCTTGCTCGAATGCTTGCAAATTTTTGTTGGTAGAGATGTACAAAATGGTACATAAAACATATTGATTGTATTGTTGTCGGTAGGCTAAGTATGCTAATCTCTTAATAGTTTAGGGTTTAATCTATAAGTATGGATAATAGATGACTCCTCGTGGTCCTATGATGTCTGATCCTACTAATTGATAGAGTAGTTTAAATTTAAAACAAGCTAATTGCTATTGTGGTTGAGATGTGATAAGTTGATTGTTAAGTATGCTAAAACCTTGATGGTATTGGAATGTTTTTAGAAGTGAGGATGATATCCCGTGGTCCTACAAGGTGTAATCTTAATTTAACTAAATAATCTTGCTGCTTAATCCAACTGCGATCTCGAAGCTAAGTATTAGTCTGTTCTTGATGTTTAAGAAAAGTTAGTAGGAAATGAGAATCCATTTCTGCTGATACGCTAAATCATTAAACGAGGTTTTAGTAATACTATGTGAGTGGCATGCTTATTGCTATCTTTGGGGGTTTAACCGTTGTTGTCAAGGTGTGGGTAGTATCCTTGTTTCGTAGAAACTTAAACCTAATATTGTGACAGTTGTTTTTTAGTACATAGTGTAAACTAAATGCTATATATTAAGCTTATCAAGTTGTGGATTGGGCAAGTATGATATGTATGCTAACTTATGCGGGAAATAGTGTTAACAGTATCTTAAAATGTAAGATTGTAATATTGTGGTTTAGAATGTCTAATGTACTGTTGCGTGGGAATGGGGGTTTCTTATGGTTTAATTATACCTAAAGATTTAATCGTAGCTGTTTTAGATCCTAGTTTTGTGGTGGCTAGTATCATGATTGGGTATTATGGTGCTTGTGCTAAGCGAAGTAATCTGGGATTATCTTTAAGTTAAGTGTGCTAAACATGGAACTATTCCTTAGGGCCCTATAAGGTGGGATTAATTATAGGTTTGATGTGGGGCTGTGTAAGCAGTATTACATTTCTATAGTAAGCTTAGGTCTTCTAGGTGCTAATCCTCTAAACTGCAATTTATTTTTATTTACGGTTTGTGATTTGAAATTTGAGTTTGTGAATGGATATGTTTGGTGTGTGCTGTGTGTGATTTGTTCATGAAAAGCAAAATGGAGTATTGCTTGTGTCGCGAGGCTGGTGGTTTTCCAGGCGTATGTGAAACCTCAGCTTCCTTTCTTTCTATGTGTGATGTGTGTGTGTGTTATGAAAAAAAGTGGGTTGAACTTCTGTTTGTGTTCAAGAGACTGGTGGTTTTCTAGGCGTATGTGAAGCTACAGTCTTTCCTCTGTGGTGTGTTTAGGTGTGCATAAAAACAGAAACGAATATCTTCTCGTGTCGGTAAGCTGGTGATATACCAGGGAATGCGAAGTCAGAATGTTCTTTTTGTCATCCTTGTGTGTGTTGGTTTAGTGTATTTGAACAAACGTATGGATACATGTCTTCGAGGTTCGCTCAATGAGGTGCTTTGTGAGTGTGTGTGATTGTTGTTTAGGTGGGTGCATGTGTAGGTTAAAATTATATGTGAGTTGACTAATCCCAGTAGGCAGTGCCAACTTTTCCATTTTTCAAGGCTTAAATAAGGGGTTGAATAGACTTGGGAAGGTGTAAAGTCACAACTTTCTAGAGGCTATCATAATGTTATCCCTTTAACCTATGCACAAGTTATCTCTATAAAATAATAATAATTGTATCAGGTGTTTTACTCAGTCGTAGTTTGTGTGTGCTTGTGTTGTGATGAGTTAGTTTTTATGCTCAATGTATTGTGCTGTTACTAAGATTGTTGTAACTGTGTGTTAGTTGTACGCTTCTTCTAGTAAACATGGTATGGGTTTTCGACATTTGTTGTATCTTTCCTTCACGATCTTATTGGTTTGTTGGTAATCTATCACAGATGGATTATTTAGAGGTTTTATCCATGTAGCCAGTGACGCAAATTGGGGTAACACCATCTACCATATTTTCAAGGAAACTCATATGAGCTTGTAAATGTATTTTTAGCTTTTTTATTTTCTCTAAATTTAGGATGTGTAACTAACAGTTTCATCTTTGTTTGTAGGATCGGTGATTAGGATTAGCAAATGTGACAAGGGAAAGATGGCAGTTCTATGACCTCATCTTGAAAACCCGTTGAACGGGCACGAAGAAGAACTAATGTGGGTTTCGTCACCCAACTCCACTCCAAATAACCGTTGGGAGTAGGATACGTACAGTGCATGCGGTGTTTCTAACCTAAGTAACTCACAATTTCCAAAAAATTCAAAATCCAACAATCCCAAATTGGAACTTTAGCGAGTTAAACTCAAACGCCCAATGTCACATACTTTTCGGCTAATCAAGAGCTTCCACATGGGGGTCGATAAATAATTCTCCAACCAAAATAGGTCAAAAGTCAAACCCAAACAAAATTCACCTCTAAATTTTGACCACGGAGACTGCACACCAACCGTCACCATGACCCATGACCTGAACCCAAACCCGACTCCTCTGTCGTCACTGCCGCTCCTCTACCAGGACGATTGTCAGAATAAATCAGTTAGATGATTAGATTAGATTTTATCTTGTTGACTAGTTAAAGTTATATTAGAATTAGTCTACCTTCATGCTTTGTACTATCTATTTATTCTCTTCATGATCAATACTAATTATCACGGGAACTCATTCTTTCATGGTATCAGAGCAGGTTCTGATCCTAAAACCTAAACCCTAATTTTTATTTTTATTTCAATCGGCTGCCTTCCTCCCTCTCTTTCCCGGGAAAATTCCGGCGATTCTTTCCAACTTCCGGCACGTCTCTCTCCAATTTCCGGCATCTCTTTCTGGCGCAATTTCGGTCTCCATCCCATCATCTCTTTTGGGCGCAATCTCGGTCTCCATCCCAGCATCCATCTAGCAGAAATCTCCAACGATTCTCAGATTCATCCAACAACGATTTATGTCGGCATTATTTTTCGATTCTCAGCATTATTGGCTAAAACATCTCTCAGCCTCACCGCCCATCCTTCTCCGTCGGAATCTCTCCGTTCTCGTCAATCAGCCACAGTCGGCGTCACCGTATTCCAGCGGCGATCTTCGTTCTCCTGTGAAAATCCATCATCTCCGATGACAATTCTAAAATAGATTGTAGCATATACCGTCCTCCACACGCGCGTCATAGCGCGTTAAATTCACGCACTGATCATCCTCAGCCAGCATGTCAGCACGTCTATTCACGCGCCCTGAACCACTCGTGCGCAACTTCACGCGCTATTCATCCTTCACGTGAGCACTAATTTGGTTCTTCACCAAATTGACCACTGTACTTGCACATTGGTTTTCTATTACTTTGCACTATGGTCCTTTTTGCTGGTAATAAGCATCGTGGCTTCAAGTGGATTGTAGATTCTAGTGCCACAAAACATATGGCATCGTCCCCTGTTGATGTTAATCATGTCGCTCACTATCATGGTTCTTCCAGTGTATATGTTGGTAATGGTTCTCAACTCCCTATTACTCATATTGGTAGTTCTAAGATTTCTAAATCCGTGTCTCTTTATGATGTGCTCATTGTGCCTACTATCACTACAAAATTGCTTCCGATTAGCAAATTAACTCGGAATTTAAATGCTTTTATTTGCTTTGATGACCGCTCAATTACTATTCGGCATAAAATTACTAGTGAAACCTTGGGCCACGATCACTGTGAAAATGGGCTTTATATTTTAGACTATGGTGCATTTGCCTTGTTATCTACTGTGGAATCCAATAAGTCACGTGCGTCTTTTGAAATCTGGCATGCTAGACTTGGTCATGTACCACATTCCGTTATTTCTGGTTTTCGAGCTTATGGATCTATATCTGTCTCATCAATTTTACCGAAACCTACCCTTTGTGATGCATGTGAAAAGGCTAAAGGGAAGCATTTATCTTTTTATACAAATGATAGACGCGCTGCTAGGGTACTTGATCTAGTTCACTGTGACTTATGGGGACCCTCTCCTATTTTATCTGCTGATGGTTTCTCCTACTATGCTATTTTCCTC
>JAULKM010163604.1:0-16231 GCA_032355605.1 Rubia tinctorum | reverse complement strand
TTTTTAGCAGTTTACCAAACACCAAAAAGTGCTTTGCTTATAAGCACAACAGCTAAAAAGCTCTGCCAAACAGAGCCATTATTTTCCTCCTACCGTCCTTTTGCACGAAATTAAATCAATCAATGTAGGGGGAAAATAATAGGGAATAAAACGGTGAAAAGAAAGTACTCCCTTTTTTAAAAAATGTTTTACTTACACCTTTTTTATATAAAAATATATATTTCAAAATATTGGGAAAAACGTCCAGTGGCGATTACAATAAGTAGAATTGATATCCAACCTCATTAGCCTCTAAGGTTAACCAATCTATTGCAGTGATATTCAAATTACATGTCAATCAGACTGATTGTCTATACTATTACAGATCAAAGATCCAATAAAAAAACTGTAACATTGTCCTCGGGGATATTAACTCGCTTCCACAAAAATCATTACCACTTAGGGAAGAGGAGCGTGTCAGCATCAATATCACTACGCCAAACAGAGATCTAAAACAACTGTAACACCACTCGATCTAGATCCAAAACACGATCTATATTGTCCAAAATATAAACATCTTGAAAAATAAAAATCGAGAATGGAACGCCTAATAGAGAAACACAAACGAAATCATGAACATACGATCTGTAAAATCAGATGGACAAAATACATAGACATGAACAATTAGATTAAATGATCATTATTGACACATCAATCTAATCTTTTAGGTCGAAGAACAATACTAATGTATGGAAACAAATTCATACTTATTCAATAACATAAACATAAAAAATATATCAATTGAAAAAACTATTGTTTCTCCATCACGGGGAGATGGAGAAAAGAAGATGGGGAGAAAAAAACTTTAGAGGAAGAAGAGATGAATGATACACATTTAAAAGAAAAAAAATAAAAGTGATGGTGATAGAATTGGCAAGTATAAAAAGTAAAATTGGTGGAGAAGAAGTCAAAATTTTAAAAAAAAATCATTTCAAAATAGGAGAGTTATCGTAAAAGGACTTCACTGAGTAGTATGAATGAAAATAAGGACGCATCCGGTATCCTTTTTTGAATGTCTAAATTTAAGTAAAAAATTAAAATAGAACTGAAATAAATATTTTTTGGACTAAATTACGTTGAATTGAACTAAGATTAATATAAATAAATAGAACTGAACATAAGGTTTTTTTTTACAAAAACCTGAACAAAAGTTGGAAAGAAATACCCCTCCCTCTGTTCCACCAGATTTGGTCTATTTACTTTTTCAAAGTCAAACGTAGTATATTTTGACCCTAAATATAAATCAATATATTTATAATAAAAATATCATATGAGATATATTAGATTCATCTTAAAATATTTTTAAATATCAATTTTTTATGCGAAATTGTTACATGTCGCTAGAGATATTGACGGTAAAATCAAACATGATCATTGAAAATTGTGAAAAAATAAATAGAACTAAACTGTTCGGATATGGAGTATAGTGTAAACAAAGCATCATGGTTCTGAGCAAAAGTAGAAGGTAAGAAGGGCCAATAAGATTAAGCATGTTTCCTCAAGAAAACCAAAATCAAGAATTCCTTTACAAACATTTCAATGTAATACAATCTGCATAACATACATTCTCGGAAACCTGCACTGCCAATCACAAACACACGCATCTATCTTTTGCCTGAACCATTGGTTGGTGCTCGTGAATCCTTAGCCAACTGTGTCGAGCCTTTTCCGCGGTTTCTGTCCACGAGTGCCCTCTTCCGCTTCAGCTGACCGCGTTTAATCTGTTTCGATACTTGCTCAGCGTGTATCAGTAGATCAGAAACAGTTTTCATGCCAAGATAGTCTCCTATCTCTTTCGACATCCTCCTTCGCCTCCGTTCCCGATGACCTGCACTCCTAAGACAACCCAATAGGATTGCATTC
This sequence comes from Rubia tinctorum, assembly GCA_032355605.1. Lineage (NCBI taxonomy): Eukaryota > Viridiplantae > Streptophyta > Magnoliopsida > Gentianales > Rubiaceae > Rubia > Rubia tinctorum. The sequence goes on along the minus strand of JAULKM010163604.1, from coordinate 14,329 downwards.
GATGGTTTATATGGATCTACACTCTCCAGCTGTCTAATTTGTTTCGATACCAGCTTCGCGTGTCTTAGTAGCTCAGCAAGGGCTTTTCGGGTTGCATTCACTGATTCGTGTGGATCTACACTCTTGAGTTTTTTACCTTGTTTCGACACTTGCTCAGCGTGTCTGAGTAGCTTAGTAATGGCTTCCATGTCATAATATTCTGCTGACTCTTCCGAGATCCATTCATCCAACCATGCCCATGGCGCTGCATTTGGGATTGCATTCGATGATTCTCCATACTCATTTTCGCTTTCATCAGATGAGGAATCACTTGATGATGAGCTTGAGCTTGAAGAGGAACAAATAGGAATCACTCGGTGTTGAGCTTGTTTTTTCGCCCTCTGTGCACCCTGATCCTGAAAACAAGAAAGAGAAGAGGAGAAAAATCAGTAACAAGGGGTAATACAGAATATGATGTGACCATACTTCAAACTGTTCTGAAGGTTCAAAGAGAAGAAAAATCACCTTTCGAACCTCTACAATGAGATGCTTTGCGCAATCGTGAAGCGTGTTTAGTTTTGAATCATGCTCCATATTTTTTTCATCCCGTACTTTAATTTCTTGATCCATCTTCTGTTGAGCTATACCAATGAATTTGGGTAAGTAAAAACACATCACAAACTAGAGATTGCGCGATCCACAAGAGAGATAACTTAAATGCAAAGAACTGAAGCATATGACTGGAAAATGCACATATACCTTCAGCAAGTTTAGTAGTAATCTCTTGGACCTTTGCATCAGCCTTTGAGTAAACTTCTTGAAGATGCTTCAGGGCTTCCTCTGCAGCATCGCGTGTTTGCTTTTCTAACAAAAGTTCCCGGTTCAAAGATTCTATCTTCCCCTGGAGTTCTTCAGCGGGACCAAAAGCACCATTTCCTCTAACCTCAGTTTCTTTTAGGAGGGTGTGCCCATCAGAAGCCAAATGAAGATTTGACCGTCCCACCATTCGGGACTTCAGATACTCATTCTGGTAACTGGGCTCTACAAGCTTACCATGGCCAACACAGGCATCAATATCTGTAGCATTTTCTTCCTGTTTGATCACAAATTCCCCCCTCTTTCTTCCATTATAAGACATCCTTAAAACGCTTGAAAGTTGAAAAGGCTTTCTTTTCTGATGCAAGTATATGTAATATAGCACACCTACTAATGATGAAAAACAAATCAACAAACACAATTGTAGAGTACATTATCAGAAGAATGCATAACCGATTAACCGTCACTCACCAGCCACAAAATGCATCAAAAGTAACCACGAGAGATGCAAAGGTAGGATGCAGCCAGAAATAACAACTAGTCAAGCTAATGCAGAGAACAAAAACTCATAAAAACTCCGGACAACTTTACACAAATCTGTTAGAGTATCCCATACTGAAAGTGGAGATGCTAGTTTCAATGTGGGATACTCAAACAAAATCATCCGCATACAAAGAATAAAAGAAACTCTGCATTTCACTGCTTTCGTTCAAATTCACTGAACATATTTTGATGCAAATATAATTGACACCTCTCTCACAACAAGCAATCTAAACATATTTTGATGCAAATATAATCAACACCTCTCTCACAACAAGCAATAAAAAGCAAAAACATTTCGCTTCCAATTCTATGCTAATCAAACAGGCTCCTAACAAACAGCTTTATGCATCCATAAAATTTAGTTAAGGGCTTAAACTATACCGCATATGCATATTGTTCGGCATTGCAATTTTGTTTCCTATTCTGGAATAAATTACAATTCGCAGATCTCACATAAACAGATAGTTCATCAGCAAGGAGCCAAATCAACCGAAGAACCTCAATTTACTCTACATTCAACCTCAGTGTCCTCAACTAAAACAACCGGCCCAGAATTTACTTCAAACTTTCCTTACTGGACAATCCAGAGTTTTCATCTTACTTTGAATATTTTCTCTTTCAGCAAGTATCAAAATTTATCTTTTCTATTCTTCTCCGCTCAATCACTACTCTCCTAATATATGTATATTTCATACATGTGAAACAAATGATGTGATGTCCATACAATACATTAATTTTGCATAGCTCAATCTAAGGGAAAAAAAACGAAGTAGAGGTGAATTAGGACATGGAAACGATAATGGAGCTCGAGAAATTACAGAGAAGTCTCCCGCGGTGGACTCAAGCAGTGGGTATCGCCTGGCCAAATCCAAGGCTTTCGAACCCTAATCTACTGCCTTAGACATACTTGATTGAAGTGATGAACAGATAAGAAAAAAACATTTTAGTTTCTTAAGAGTTAAGACCATACATAATGATGGAGTTGTGAAGGGGGAGGGGGAGGCTTTTAAAGTCCACAACTAGGGCCAATTACCGTGAATATGTTTGCTTATGTCCTAAGCTTCTCGCTTCCACCAGACATTTACTCCCTCCGTTCCATTCCTGTTGGCACATTTGTTTTTTCCCTGTCTCCAATGATCCACTTTTATCGTCAATATCTCTAATTATGTATATTAATTCAAAATAAAAAAATTATTATTTAAAAAAATATATATATTAAGACGAATATATCAATATCTCACATGATATTTTTATCATATATGAATACACTTATATTAGTGGTCAAAGTTTACTAAATTTGAGTTTGAAAAATTAAGTGGCCAACAGTTGTGCGATGGAGGGAGTATGTGTTACTTCATCTGCATTGATTTGCACATTAATGCATGATATACTGAGTATTCAGAAAATTATAGACTATTTTAAGTCTGCGTTTTCAAGAGGGTGCTTTCGCACTCTAGTTTTAGTAGGCTGCTCCATAGCAAGAGTACCAAGTGGGGTGATTGGATGTATTTTATACACATATTTTATGCACTTTTATGAGCTTCTTTTGTCATTTGATGTGCACGCAGGTGTGTTTTTGTGCAGAAAATCATTAAATTGTGTGCTGGAGGTGAGGAGCGATACACTATACTCTTTTTCCCTTAACCGTGTTTTTTTCCCTCGGGGTTTTCCTGGTAAAGTTTTTAATGAGGTAGTGTGGTCCAATGAAAAATGTTCTTATTTTACCTTCTGAGGAGGGATATGAGACATTATTCCAGAATGAATCTCGGAAGCAATTGGATCGTGCTACGAAAAATTTGGGCTCATTTGGGTTCATGTGAAGAAATTTAAATTAAAGAATAGAAGGCTCAATATGAAGACCAAATTAATTAGCCCAATGATAATTTCCTTTTAGCCCAATGATAATTTCCTTTTCTTAGTTGGATTTGTAATTAGGGCTATTGTAAAATAACTATAAAAAAAACCCACGCGTAGCTTTATTTTGAAGAGACGGCTGTGGCTTTGTTTTCGGCACAGTGTTGTTTGGAACCGCAGCCTGTTTGATCGGAGTCACCGCACTCTGGTTTACTTGTTCTTTGCTTTGTGGCAAGGAGAATTAATCATCACACCTGCATGAATTACATTCTGCCTTGTTAACTTTTGCTTTCGTTTTATTTGTTTATTAGATTTATGTTTTTTTAATTTTGTTATTTTTAAAATTATTATGAATAAGTTTAGTAATAATTTATTCCGGCAACAAGTAAATCTCTATTCCGGCAACAGGTAAATCCACATTAACTAATAATTTATATGATCACTGGTGCAACAATAAATCAATTTGCACGAACCAACCAGTTATAGACTGCCGAGAATCAGTTACAAGACACAGTCCAATTTCTTCTTACTTTATCGATAGTCAATCAGTTATAAACTGACTACTTCTCTAATTAAGATATAATCTAGCAAGAATCAGCTATAAACTAGATTTAATATCTCAACAACATTAAGAACCAAAGAAACTCAATTCAAATAATTCAAAATCAGATCAGCTGTCTAAAATTATCCACCCATTGTTCCCACTATCTGCTGATAGTTTTACCACTAATTAAATCTACCCACTAGATAAAAATAAATAGCGGAATTTAATTGGCATTATTCCAAATAACTCAAGGTTGATCAGATCTCAAAAAATTCAGAAATAAAATATACACAGAGGATAATCAGGAATTCATACAAATCAATTATCAAGAACAATTAGGCCTCACATATAAATAATAGTTAATGTTTCATTACCCTAAACCAGAAAGGAGATTTAGCTACTAAACATATTAAAAATAATCAAATAAATAATTGATAACATAATAAAATTATAAAGAACAAAACTAATACTGAAACTAAGAAATAAAACGTGATTAGCACTTAAGAATAATAATGAATATATGTGATGCTCCCTGGAAATGCAATAACCCAAGTAATATTGGTGCCGCTCAAAGTTACGCCATCCGCCGAAAACAATGCCACGGCCGTTCCTCCAAATCTAAACCTACTGCAATGTTTTTGTAGTTATTATATAATAACCCTAATTACAAATCCAACTAAGAAAAAATTATTATTGGGCTAATTAATTTGGTTTTCATATTGGGTCTTCTATTCTTTAATTTAAACTTTTTCCCATGAACTCAATTAAGCCCAAATTGTTCGTAGCACGATCTGATTGCTTTTGAGTTTCATTCTGGAATAATGTCTCATATCCCTCCTCAGAAGGTAAAATAAGAACATTTTCCATTGGAGCACACTACCTCATTAAAAACCTTATCAGGAAAACCTTGTGGGAAAAAACTACAATTAAGGAAAAAGGAGTATAGTGTATCGCTCCTCACCCTCTGTGCACAATCTAATGATTTCCTGCAAAAAAAACCCACCTACGTGCACGTAAAATGGAAAAAGAAACTCATAAAAGTACATAAAATATGTGTATGAAATACACCAAATCAGTCTCCTTATCACCAAGGAGAATGAGCATTTCATCGGATGCTCCAAACTTCTATTGCCGTCTCCTTTTCACTGAAAAGACAAAGTGTTTACGAACACTCCCGAGCTTCTTTTTTGGTCTCCTTTTCACTGAGGAGATAGAGTGTTTTTGGACGCTCAATGTTTGACAGTCTCCTTATCACGGAGGAGAATGAGTGATTCTTCGGACACTCTATGTTTCGTCATCTCCGTTCTACTGAGGAGATTGAGTGATTTCGGACACTACCTGAATTATGGATACTTTACCCACTTGATCTTTTAACTTCGGAGCTCTCGAACACAACTCTATCTCGGACACCTTGAGCTTTCAGACACGCCTTCCCATGTGTTGGCTTGGTGTTGGAGTAGTGATTGCCGATCATTCATCGGGTACGAGAGAATTGCACTGATCTCTCGGGTTCGCCTTCTTCTACCTTTCTCTAATACCAATTATTGGAACAGAACGCTTAATAAAACTAAGTTTGATGCATAATTTTGATACACACGTAAAACTCACAAATACTCACAAATTGATCACAAGAAAAAATGCACAAAATGTATAAATACGGAATTGTATGTGAAATACTACATTTTTACGGCTATCTTTTCATCTGCTTACTCTTACAGAAGAGTACATATTCAAATATAAGACTATAACAATAATTCCTCAATTCTTGCCACAACTTCTACTTCCTAGCAACAAAGTATTCCTAAAATATTGCCACTAGACTAACACCAACAGCACGATTAATCCATTGCTTATACGTATCTGAGCAATTTACTTAACTTAAACTATGACTAATTCAAACTAAAGTAAAACAGTAAATAACAACTAGATTAACCAACATTCACTCCCTTAATCTAGTTAGTATTCATATGCACGCCTCAAGCACCAAGTTGAAACAGTCTCTGATAGGTCATTTTTCTACCAAATAAACCTGCTAAATTATCATATTTAAATTCAAGTATAGAGTAAGCAGGGTCTATCCCACAGAGAACAGTGTAAACAAATTCTTATTTCTAAAGATTCAATTATCGGTTAGCTACCACGCCTTAACTGGATGAGAATATAATCAGTTAACTAGGAAAATAAAATCGATTAATTATGAAAATAATGAAATTAAACTAAGAATGCAAATAAACACAAATATCAATATGAGAATGAATTTCGACAACAGGTAAATCAATATTAACTAATAAATTATATGATCACTGGCGCAAAATTAAATCAATTCGCATGAACCAATCTGTTATAAACTGCCGAGAATCAGCTACAAGACACAGTGCAATTTCTTCTTACTTTATCGATAGACAGCAAGAATCAGCTATAAACTAACTACTTCTCTAATTAAGATATAATCTAGCAAGAATCGGGTATAAACTAGATTTAATACCTCAACAACATTAAGAACCAAAGAAACCAAATTCAGATATTTCATAATCAGATGAGCTGTCACAAATTATCCACCCATTGTTCCCACTATCTGCTGATAGTTTCACCACTAATTAAATCTACACACTAGATAAAGATAAATAGCGGAATTTAATTGGAATTATTTCAAATAATTCAAGGTTGATCAGATTTCAAGAAATTTAAAAATAAAATATACACAGAGAACAATCAGAAATCTATACAAATAAAATATCAAGAACAATTAGGCCTCACATATAAATAATAGTTAATGCTTCATTACTCTAAGTCGGAAAGAGATTTAGCTACTAACCATATAAAAAATAATCAAATAAACAGTTGATAACATGATAAAATTATTAAAAAAACAAAACTAATACTGAAACTATGAAATAGAAACGTGATTAACACTTAAAAATAATAATGAATATATGTGATGCTCCCTGGAAACGCAATAACACATGTAATATTGGTGCCGCTCAAAGTTGCGTATCCGCCGAAAACAATGCTACGGCCGTCCCCCCAATTCTAAACCTACTGCAAGGTTTTTATAGTTATTTTATAATAACCCTAATTACAAATCCAACTAAAAAATTATTATTGGCCTAATTAATTTGGTTTTCATATTGGGAATTCTATTCTTTATTTTAAACTTCTTCCTATGAACCCAATTAATCCCAAATTATTCGTAGCAAGATTCAATTGTTTCTGAATTTTATTCTGGAATTATGTCTGATATCCCTCCTCAGAAGGTAAAATAAGAACATTTTCCATTGGAGCACACTACCTCATTAAAAACCTTACCGGAAAAACTCCGTGGGAAAAAATCACGGTTAAGGGAAAAAGAGTATAGTGTATCGCTCCTCACCCTCAGCTCGTAATCTAATGATTTCCTGCACAAAAACATATCTACGTGCACATAAAATGACAAAAGAAACTCATATATGTACATAAAATGTGTGTATAAAATACACCCAATCAAACATCCCCACATTTAAATCGTGCTTGCCCTCAAGCATGTAATATCACAAAATCATTAGAAAAAATAAAACATTCCCACAAAATCAAATCAAGCAACATTCACTATGGAACCCACCGTCTTACCACAAGATAAATCCAAGAACTTCAACACAAGTAATGTCTTCCCATCTTTGTCAAAATCATGCAAACAATCATTTTATTCCACACGTGATGCGTTCACAAACTCTCCCTACTCTATTCCATAGGACAACTCACAATAAAAACACAAGTATAGCATGTTATTAATACGTGAAATATTATTCAAAATTCCGCACAAACCAGGATGGTCTTCCAAAAATGTTGTAACGTGGATTTAGGACAAAAAATCAAGGAGGGATCTAAAGGAATCCTAAGTTTTAAGAATATAACAAAAGTCATGTGCATGCAACTCATGAACTCCAACAGAAGGAATCCTTCCATCAAGCTACTCGTCACAACCATTCACCAAAATAATCTACTAGATCATATTCATCTTTTTTTTTCACTTCTTTTTCTCTTTCTTTTTCTTTTCTTTCCGAACAGTATCCATCATCACTACACTTTTTTGTACTCATACTCACTTCTTCTCTTTTCTGGAACAAATAAAATAATTCAGGTCATCTCCCATTACGTCGAACGGGACCATCAAAATAAGTGAACTACCTCTAGAATCACCATTCCATATTCCAGTAACCAATTAAAATAGTACTTCTTCGTAATCAAGCTTAAAACAATTATTCTCAACCAAATTCTTAATAAAACCATACTTTCCATCCATGCATACCATAGCTTAATAACTAAAGTACTATGCATAACCCACCATCTTCATATATAGAATTGCATACACATGGAGTTAGATGAAATAAAAACGGCTCAAAAGCCTTTGGATAAATATATCTGGAGCTCAAATTCAAAGAAGGGGCAAAGCTCAAATTGGCTCAATAGGGATCAAAATGTTAGTAGGAAATATTTACGAGGTCCAAAAGGGGTTAATCCAAGTGCCTCCTTCAAACTTGCACAAAATTTCAAATATAATTCACATAACATGCTATAACTCGTACACTCAACAAAGAAGGGGATGTGGAGAATGCTCCATTATAGGTCAAAATTCACTTTACTTGGTTAATATGAAAGTTTGTCCTTTTTCATCATCCAAAGAATTATTTAAAACATTAAATTATGCATACATTCTTGAATTCACCATCTTACTACAGAACCATGTTCCATAGTGAAATCAGCTCAATTCAATTCATAAGAACATTGTATTCACAAAACAAAAACCATTTTCCTTTTATTTTTAAAAATATTATTGAAATTTTTCACAAATTTCATCATCAAGGAAAATTCATAATAAGCATGAATATAATCACCCTCCCCACAATTAAACTCTTGTTTGTCCTCAAACAAGAATAAAAGTGCAACAAGAATAAAACTTATTTGTACTCCAAACAAATCAAATATGAAATCACACAATAAAGCAAACAAATTGGGTTTAGAAGGAACCGAGTATTTGAGAGTAGCAACATTCTTCAATTTCAGCAACGTCGGACATACTGCACCCCTCCCGTTCGGCCAAACGGGACACCCAGCTCTGTTTTATGTCTCTTAATTCACACATCACCTGTGATCACAACTATCAAAAAGCAAATGAAAATACAAAAACAATTTTTTTCTTCATTTTTAATTTTTTAATTTTTTTACTTTCTACTTTTTTAAAAAATGAATTCAAACAAAATAAAGTATAAGAAATAGCAAACAAAAACACTGGGTTGCCTCCCAATTAGCGCTCCATCTTAATGATCATAAGTTTGACCATAATTCCTGCTCAGAGATATGTGGGGATTCTGAGACAGATATCGTCCATCCCTGTCTCCTGAAAAGGACTCTTCCACTTCGACCTTAACTTTGTATGATTATAACTCATCTCGGGTTGGAATGAATGTACTTCCTTCCCAACTCATAATTTCTTACTCTTTAGGTGTCGAAGGAGTCTCTCATCTTAATACTTCTCAGATTGATGTCAATGATCACTGAATGTGTTTTTCCATCGTCCAGATACATATATTTCAAGTGTGAAGGAAGGTAATCAAGTTCCAACTTTGACGTCTGCAAAAATGAGGCTAAAGAAATTTCGAAGGTCTCCTGTTCGGTCGAACAGGAGAGGTTCGTTTTTTTCTAAAATCGTATATTGTGGTTGTAGAGACAAAATTGAACCTTTAATATTTTCATTAATGTCCTTCCTACCTTCATACGAAGGTTTTTCTAACTCAACCTGCATGGAATTCATCTGAAGAGAATCTTGGACAACGGGATCAAAAATATCTGTGAAATTCACATGTTCCATAACCGGAGAACTTTTTATATCATCAAATATATTGAAGGTAGCAGTCTCTCCATTAAATTCACAAGTTAGAGTCCCATAATCAACATCAATCTCTGTCTTTGCAGTTTTCATGAAGGGTCTCCCTAACAAAATATTACTTGATTGTGCGCTACCCATATCAATGATATAAAAATCAGCAGGATATACAAATTCATCAACTTTCACTAAAACATTCTCAAGAACACCCATTGGATTACAGAATGACCTATCATCCAGTTGAATAATAGTATTCGTGAAAGCTAACTTGCCTAGATTAAACTGCTTATAAATCGAAAGAGGCATAACATTTATCGAAGCACCCAAATCAAGCATATCTCTTTCAATTCTATTATCTCCTATGGTACAAGGGATAGTAAACATACCTGGATCCTTACATTTTGGTGGAATCTTTTTCTGAATGACTGCGAAAACATTCTCACCCACTGAAAACCATTTATCGCCCTTCTTCTTGCTCTTCCTAGATAGGAAGTCTTTCAAGAATTTTGCATACTTAGGCATTTTCTTTATTGCCTCGAGAAAGGGGACATTAATGTGTACTTTGCTGAATATGTAAAGGATGTCATTTATATCCTCGTCTTTCTTGTTTGGTGCTAGCCGGCGAGGGAATGGGAAAGGTATGACAATAACCGATTATGGAGTTGGGTTAGGATTGATTACCTTATCTTTCTTTGCCCTTTTATATTTTGCAACACATCCATTCTGTCCCGAGACCTTTTCAGGGGTCTCCTGTTCCACCGAATGAGAGGGTATAGCTTCCCCAATTTGTTGTCGTGGAACTTCAATATGGGTATTTTATGATAAATCCTCCCATGTATTACCGTTAATCAGAGTAATCCGACTCACATTCACATTTGGATTTAGTTGAACTCGAGAAGACAATTTTCCTTGATTCCCCATCAGTTGATTGACAGTGCTTGTAAGTTGAGAAATTTGATGAGTATATTGATCCAATGTTGCTTGCATGCTATGTTGTGAAGATTGAATATCTTTTTTCATTCCTTGCATGGTACTCATCACTCCTTCTTGCATTTTCTGCATGTTACTCATCATTGCTTCTTGCATCTTCTGCACGTTAACCATCATATCACCAAACATATCTTCAAGAGATTTTCTTTGCAAAGGACGTTGTGCCTGAAATGGTGTTTGTGGTTGTGGTGGTTTAAAAACTAGTTGTTGATCAGGGGCTCCCTGCACTTGACTACTCAATATGAAATCGGGGTGATCCCTCCTACCAGGGTTGTAGTTGTTTAAGTAAGGGTCATAGTGGCGATGCTGATTTCGTGAAGTATTGTTGACCATACTTGCTTGGGCTATAGAGTCTTCAGAAACCATGACGCAAAGGTTATTGGGATGCCCCATATTACCACATATGTCACACGGCCTGTTAGTATCAATTCTTGCAATCTTCTCCATTGCATGAGACCAGATCATCTTCTCTATTCGATCTCATCTTTCCTTGAGTTCATCATCAGGATCCACAATGCTAGCTGCAGATACCTCAGACACACGAGTACCTTGTTCATAAAAATCTTTATTGGCTTCCACAAAATCTTGAATCAATCTACGACCCTCTGAAGGCGTATTATTCAAAAATGAGCCACCACTTGCAGAATTGAGATACCACTGGTACTCTTCAAGCATGCCTTGAAAAACACACTCCATAAGTTCTGTTTCTCTGACATCCACCAATCTTTTAAATCTGTTCCAATAAGCATTGAGTGACTCGTCAAATTCCTGCACAATCCCAGTGATTTGTCTTTTGCTGCCGTCACTTTATTGGTTAGAAAATATTGTTACAGAAATTCCTTCTTCAATATTGCCCACGAGTTTGTGGAGTTAGGCTCCAAACTATTGAACCATGCAATTGCTTCTACAGATAGGGTGAACGGAAAAACCGCGAGTCTAAAATGTTTATCAGTGGCTCCCGCAGGTTTCTTCTGAATCTTGCAAAGCCTGATGAACTCACAAAGAAAATTAAAGGGATCCTCACCCTTCTTCCCAAAGAACTTTGGCATGACATTAAATAGTACCAATTTAATCTCAAAATTTGCACCAACATCTGGAAGCACTATCGGTGATGGGGGATCATCAATAACCTGGTTGGACAACTCCCTCATTGTCCTTTCTCGAATCTAAATAGCCTCTGCCATCTCTATAATTTCATTTCAAAATCTTCTCCAAAATCTGAATCATAGGGGTTTTCTATTCGGTCAAACTGGAGGATGGCCGAACTGGGAAAATTTTCCCGACACGCTTCCTTGGCTTGTTTCCACAATCTCCTTGCTGTCTTCTTGGTTTCAAGATCGTACAACAATTCAGATTTAGATGACCTGGACATACACCAAGAGACAGAAATCAATAGAAATAAGAAAAATAATTAACAACTGCTCCCCGGCGGTGGCGCCAATTTGATAGGTCATTTTTCTACCAAATAAACCTGCTAACTTATCAGATTTAAATTCAAGTATAGAGTAAGCAAGGTCGATCCCACGGAGAACAGTGTAAACAAATTCTTATTTCTGAAGATTCAATTGTTGGTTAGCTACCACGCCTTAATTTGATGAAGAATATAATCTAAGAAACCAATAGCGATTAACTAAGAAAATAATTTAATTAAACTAAGAATGCAAATAAATACAAATATCAATATGAGAATGTATTCCGGTAACAGGTAAATCCACATTAACTAATAATTTATACGATCATGGGCGCAATAATAAATCAATTCGCATGAACCAACCAGTTATAAACTGCCGAGAATCAGCTACAAGACACAGTCCAATTTCTTCTTACTTTAACGATAGCCAGCAAGATTCAGCTATAAACTGACTACTTCTCTAATTAAGATATAATCTAGTAAGAATCAGCTATAAACAAGATTTAATATCTTAACAGCATTAAGAACCAAAGAAACTCAATTCAAATAATTTGTAATCAGATCAGCTGTAACAAATTATCCACCCATTGTTCCCACTATCTGCTGTTAGTTTCGCCACTAATTAAATCTGCCCACTAAATAAAGATAAATAGCGGAATTTAATTGGCACTATTCCAAATAACTAAAGGTTGATCAGATCATATAAAAATCAGAAATAAAATATACACAGAGAACAATCAAGAATCCATACAAATCAATTATAAAAAACAATTAGGTCTCACATATAAATCATAGTTAAAGCTTCATTACCCTAAACCGGAAAAGAGAATTAGCTACTAAACATATTCATAATAATTAAACAAATAAATAAATAATAAAATAATGAACAAAACAACATAAATTGACTAATAAAATAACATGCGTGCAGATGAATAAATATTATGCATGAATCAGGATATGCATAATGAATCAATTATGTGATCGGCAATAAATAAACAAAGCTGCGACTTGAAAATTAAGCCGCGGCCGTGTTCCACATTTTCCATTGTAGCACACTAACTCATTAAAAACCTTACCAGAAAAATCCTGTGGGAAAAAACCACGGTTAAAGGAAAAAGAGTAAGTGCATCGCTCCTCACCCTCAGCACACAATCTAATGATTTCCTGCACAAAAACACACCTACGTGCACATTAAATTGCAAAAGAAACTCATAAAAGTACATAAAATATGTGTATGAAATATATCTAATCACATATGATGTAAAATTGCTTCACGACGTATATCCATACGATCACTTTGAAATTTGTTCTACAAAAAGAAAAAAAAAGAATGCAGTAATTATCTTACAGTTGAAACAAGATTACCAATAAACTTTAAATCGAGCAATTTCCAAACTTAATCTAAACTGAAGGCAGAACGTAAAAGCACATGAAATGGGGCTCCAAAAACAATTTGTCCTAACCACATTGCACTGCACAAAGAATCCCAATAATTTTACCAACAAACAATACTATCCAAGGAATCTCGGGGAAACAAAAGGTATAATCCAGTTTTGAAGAATGCAATACAATGGTATTAGTTTCATCTACACATACAGCTCAAAATGATCCAGGTAAATTCCCACAAGTCTAGTATACATGTTTCATTTATCTTGTCTTAGAAAACAAATATATAATCATTTTCTTTGATAGAAATATACTATCATTCAAATATTTTGATAACAATGTAAATAACTCATTATTCCATTTTCCGAGAGTTTTAATGTGAAGTAAGTTTAGGGTTGTTGACAACATTGAGGACTTGCTTCCTTCATACAGCGATTTATTCAATTCTTCTAATAATGTATAAAACTTCATGGCATCATTGTAAGGCTCTTCATCCATGCTTTTATCTCTCTGCTCCTTCACGTCTGCTCCGCTTTCTCTCTAAACCAAAACCCAGATCCACTTTTCCCGGAGGGGTGGCCAGCTCGCCGGCGCTCCTCGCCGGCCGGTCACCCCTCCCCTCCCCGACCTTTATTAAGTTATCAGCCACCTATTTTCTCTTCCCCAAGCATGAATCCAACACTCGACCCAACAAGCCACGGTTTTCTTTCTCCTTTCTCCGGCCATTTTTGCAGGTTAGCTCGCCGGAAAGCTCGCCGGAAACGCAAGAAAGCTCGGAGAAACACGAGAAAGCTCGCCGGAAAAGCAAGGGTTACGACCCGATCCAGGTTCCTTGGAGATATCCGGCCACAAAGGGCCATTTTCAACCATCTCCGGTCAGCCACGCGCCGCCACGCGCCGGGAGTCCGTCGCTGAGTGAACTAACTGGCGTCTCATCGCGCATATG
>JAULKM010163593.1:0-16233 GCA_032355605.1 Rubia tinctorum | reverse complement strand
GGGGGGGGCGACTGCCGGGGCCGGGGGAGTGTGGTGGTGGCGCGCGGCGGTGGTGAGCTGTGGGGGTGGCAAACGCAGGAAGGGGGCTGTGAGGTGGTAGCGATCGGCTAGGGTTTCAAGGAGGAGGAGGACGGGGTGGCTGTGTGGTGGCTATGTGGTGGCTGGTGGTGGTGGAGGTGGTGTTTTTGGAGGTGATGGGTGGGGTTTGAGCTTGGCAGGGATGGTGAAGGAGTTGGTAGCTGGTGGTGGAAGAGGTGGTGGTGGTGGGTGGCGGAGATGGTGGTGGTTGAGGTGGTCGCTGGCGGAGGTGGTGGGTGGCTGAGGTGGTTTCTAGCGGAGGTAGTGGTGGTTGACTTGGGAGGGTGGTGAAGAAGAATTAGGAATATTATAGGTATTAATTTTTCAACTTCTTTTTTAAGGGTAATTTTGTCATTTCAGTTTTAGTCAATGCCGGAATATCATAGGTCAATGCCGGAATTAGGTAATTTGGTTATATTTGCACCAATTTTTTAAAAGTTAGAGTTATATTGGCACATAAAATTATTAGTTAGGGTTAAAACACTTTCAACCAAAAGTTAGGGTTATAGATGTATTTAACCCTTATTTATATTAAATCAATAAACTAGAATTAAGATAAATGTAAAATTAAAAACTAAAAAAAATCTAATGAAAGTAAACGAAATTAAATGAAAGATTCAAATGTTGGAATAAATATCCTATATTTGGTGCTATGAATAGTAAAATATCAAATATTGTGTTTCACTATTCATGCACATCAAATATAGCGTAATCCACATGATCATTGGAGATACCAAAAAATTATAGTGTTGCACTATTATATAGCCGTTACTCACATATCACACTAAATATATTGCACCCTACTCTAACTTTCAACTATGCAAAAGTTAATCGTGAGTGTCTATTTCACGTTTTTAAGTAAATTGAGAAGTTGAATACCAAAATCTAGTTGAAATGCTATTTTTCAAACACTCTCATGTGGATTGGAAAAAAAGAATTATTTACTATTTCCAAATTTCATCGTAAATACCACTTAAACTCTGAATTTTTCAAAAGTAGTACCAGTTAAACTGTGAACTCATCTAGAACCTCAGTATGTGCTGATATAACCCTACATATTTTAGGAATGTACTGATATAACACTATAAGTTTTAGGAATGTGTTGATTTAACCCTATCAGTTTTCATAATTTGATGATATAACTCTACCTGTTCTGGCGATGGCGTGACGGTGGTCCAGCAACAATAATTAGGGTATTGATAACGCTAAGGGCAATAACGTCATTCCCTATTTTTTCAATTTTTTTTATTTTTAGGAGGGCAAAAATATTTTTTCATGGAATTCCAGCTAAAAGTTGTCGGAAGGGGTATTTTTGCACTTTCACTAATAATCTAAGATTATATTGACACTTTCAATTATCAGAAGGTTATATTGGCACTTATTTGAACTAAATAGGGTTATATAAGCATTTTTCTCTAAGTTGAATCGATATACTCCCTCCATCCCAGCATAACCTGCACACTTTTCATTTTCGTCCATCCCACCATAAGTTGCACACTTTTCAAATTTGGAAATATAACAACAAATATTAATGGTCATAAGACCATACTACCCTCATTTAATTTGGGCTCAGCTGGACCAAATTAAAAATCCTAACCTATTTTTCACCTAATTTACAACCATACTCAATTATCCAGTCATTCATTCATTCTCTTTCCAACCACATCTTCTTAAATCACCTTCAAAAACTCCTTCAGCATCTTTAGCTAACTCCATCGTGATGGCTAATTTCCATACCAACGGCGTGGAGGTGATGGCCGTGATGACGATAAATATGGAACAAAAGTGAGGACGAAAAAAATGATGGGGAGGCACTTGTGACGATGACGAGAAGGCAACAACTAGACCATAACTTTGAACGCCACATCGAGGAGACTATGACTACACGAGACGACGATGGTGTAGTTTGCGGGAGCTCGACTCTGGCGAGGATGCAAACGGGTAGGAAGTGAAGAATATGTGACGGTGACAAGGGGGGAGACATGATTTTTAATGGGTAAGTTAGTTTAAATTGAATTTTGGTCTTAGAATTTAGATAATGAAGGAAATATACTTTGTGATTAATTTATTTGTGGGTTTTGATTCTATTTAAATTAAAGTTTAAATTGAGTTTTTTGTGGTGTTTAAAGGTGTTGGAACGTTGCTTGTTCAGTGGCTGATGGGTGGCTGGTGTTGGGGGAGATAAATTAGATAATATAAGGGTAAAATAGTCATTGCTTTGAATTCAAATTTCCACCCAGCCCGGGCGGAGGATATTTGGAGTGGCAGGGCTAGGGCAGATACAGGGTTAGGCCGCTCATTGAATTAGACGAATTAAGCACCGGTGGGTCTGGTGTCTCAGCGGTCTGGTGAAGTTCAACGATTGAAGCGGACGATGTCAGAAAATGAAGCAAAAAATGTTGCAATTTTTTTCATTAGCTGAAGACATTAAACTAATACGGAGTATGTAGAATAACATTGGGCAAGTTTAAAAAAAGGAAGAGAAGGAAGCCTGGAAAAAGAGAACACATGAAAATAAAAATAAAAAACAAAGGCTTGGAAACATGACAAAACTGACAAGAGGGCCCAAGAAAGTGGGAAGAAATGAGTTGGGAGGGGTTTCTATTTTCAACAACCAACCCAAGGTTTCTTTGTAAAGAACTCACAAAGAAACCATGATTGTGGGGCTTTTGTGGTTTCTTTATGGTTTGTTTTCAATAAGAAACCACAAAGAAACCCTACTGTACATGCCCTTAGCGTTATTATTAGCTAATTAGACATCAGATCTTGTCACCTTGTTAAACAACACTGACATGAACAGTTAACACAACTCCCATATATCCTTAACCTCATTCTCGATATCTAGGGAGAGATTTTGTTTATAATAAGATTAACTGCGACCAGTGAATCAGGTCATATCCAGAGGTGCGTGAAACCTTGAACTCTGGGAAACTCCAAATATCCTAATATAGCAATTAATTATACTTGCAGCAGAGAAGTGATAGAAAATATATCCCTTAATGATTATTATTGATCATGAAGAGAATAAATAGAGTACAAAGCAAAAAGGTAGACTAGTCCTAATATAACTCTAAACAAGATAAAATCATATCTAATCATCTAACTGATTTATTCTAACACACACACCCCTCCAAGCGAAGCGTCGGATGTTCGTCGACGCACAGCTTAGATCTGAAGAACTCAAACAACGGACGAGAAAGACCCTTAGTGAAGATATATGTTATCTGGAGAGTAGTAGGAACATGCGCAACCCGAAGCTTACCGGTATCCACTAACTCTCGAACAAAATGATAGTCGATGTCAATATCTTTGCCAACTTTTGCGCCACTGGAATCTGAGCCAAGAAGATAGCGCTGTTGTTGTCACATAACAGCAATGGAGAACCAGATAGGGAACTCTAAGATCACGAAGCAAGTGTGTAAGCCAAACAACCTCTGAAGTAGTGTTAACTAAAGCTTGGTACTCAGACTCAGTACTGGAACGAGATAGTGGGTTGTTTCTTGGCACTCCAGGAAACCAGATTATCAACAAGAAAGACAGCATATTCATAGGTAGACCGACGAGTATCCAGACAACAGGCCCAGACAACATTATAATACCCCAAGACCTCGGGAGAACTAGCAGAATGAAATGTGAGACCAAAATGAAGGGTACCTCGAACATAGCACAGAATCTGTGTAACTGTCGCAAAATGGTCATCTCTGGGGTCCTGAAGATAATGACTGACTGTGTTGACTGAGAAAGCCAATTATGTATGAGTGATAGTCAAATACAGAAGAGCTCCAACCAGTGAACGATACAGAGTCGGATTCTGAAATGAAGGACTGGTAAAATTTGTGCAACTGAGAACCTGGCACAAATGGAGTAGAGACCAGGAAAGCATCTGACATCCCTGCATGAGTCAAAATGTCTCAAGCATACTTTGTCTGACCAAGAAGTAAACCTGATGAAGTGGGCGTAACTTCAAGGCCAAGAAAGTAATGAAGAGCTCCAAGGTCCTTAATCGCAAACTCACGGTGTCCGGTCAATAAACTGCCAAAGGAGAGTCGAGTCATTCCCTATGAGAATGATATCATCCACATACACCAGAAGATAGAGCAACGAGGAACTGCTGGAAAGAACGAACAAGGACATGTCGGCAGAGCTACATTGAAAAGCGAGTTGAGTCAAATAAGTGCTGAATAGCTAGAACCATGCTCGTAGAGCTTGCTTAAGTCCATAAATGGCCTTTCGAAAGCGACAAGCATAGTCTAGATGAATAGAATCCATGTAACCAAATGGTTGCTTCATGTAGAGCGTCGAATCAAGAACACCATTAAGAAATACATTATTGACATCTAGCTGCTGAAGCGGCCAGGCACGCATGGTGGCAATGGAAAGAACTGTCCGAATTGTGGATACTTTGACCACAGGACTGAAAGTGTGCTCAAAATCAAACGCCATAATCTATGAGAAACCTTGAGCCACAAGTCTGGCCTTATGACACTCAATAGTGCCATATGGTCGATACTTGAGCCAATAGAGCCATTTGGAGCTAAAAATGTTAGTGTCTGAAAGACGAGGCACCAAGTTCCAAGTCTGTTAACTACGAAGGGAAGTTATCTCGTCATCCATGGCAGAAACCCAAACTGGATCCTAAAGAGCAGTGCGATAATCAGTGGGCTCGAACTGATAGAGTAAAGCAGGAGTGAAACCGTGACCAATAATGTCTATGTAATCCTTGTGCTAAATATCCCCAGTAGCTGACCTAGTAGCCATCTGATGGGTACGAGGTCGAGGAGGAGAACTCGGCGGATCCGGAGAAGCGACTATAGAAGAGCCTGCCAAAGAAATCAGAGAAGTTGTGCTGACCGGAGAGTGGAGGCCGATGGCACCGGGGAAGGAACTGGAGTTGGTGGTCGTAGGACTAACGACCAAGATGTTGTGTCTGGAACGGCATAGGAAAGATATGATGGCGGGGAATCCTCTCAGATAGGCGGCGGAGATGTAGACTCACCATCAGGATCAAGAAATTCCAAAATATCAAGTGTGGATGAAAGAGAGCCGGAGACCGAAGTAGTGAAGGTAGCAAAGGCAAAGTATGTCTCATCAAAGCGAGTATGGAGAGTGATATAAACCTTGCCAGTGGACGGATCAAAACACCAAAAACCCTTGTACCGAGAGCTATAGGCAAGAAAAACACAAGGTATATATGGGGAGCCAACTTGTGCTCAGCATAAGGGGTACAAAAGGAAAGACCCGACACCCGAATGGATGAAAGTTTGAGTAGATAGAGTTATGATCGTAGAGAAGCCCATAAGGAGAAGCTCCGTGAAGAACAGGAGTAGGTAATCGGTTGATCGTGTAAGCAGTCGTGGCAAAGGCATCATCCCTGTGATAAATGGGCAAGTGCGAATGGAACAACATCGTGAGACCCATCTCGACAACATATCTGTGCTTGCGCTCTGCGCGCCCATTCTATTCAGCGTATGGGGACACAATCTGGTGGTGGATGCCCTCAGTGGCAAAATGAGATCGTAGACGAGTGTTCAGAAATATAGAGAAACTGATTTTCTGATGCTATGGATATTGCTAAAAAAATTGCAACTGATTTAGATATTGATCCCATATTTTCTAAGAGACGTGAAATTAGAAGAAAAAACATTTTGATGAGAATCCTACTGATGTATCCGTCGTTTCAAAAACTTCGGAAGAATCATTTAGAGTGGATTATTTCTTATATATTGTTGATCAAGCAATTGATTCACTTACTTCAAGATTTGAAGAATATCAACAATGTGATAATGTGTTTGGTTTCTTATTTACTTTTGATAAGTTACACTCCATAGATGATGTTCAACTAAAGTCTTGTTGTAATAAGACTAAATTATTTTTTTGGTCCTTAACATAGTATCGTATACCATCTTTTGATCCCCGGGACCAAAATCACGTTCTTTCGGTACCCCAAAATCACATTTATAAACGGTGCTATTTTAGGGACAAAAAAACAATGTATTCTTGTAATAATCTTGAAACATCACTTTAAAACATTGAACAATTTTATATTGATGGTAATGAATTTTTTATGGAGTTAAAACTATTTAGTGAATTCTTGCCCATTGAAAAAATGGGAGCGGTTGATTTATGAAAATTTTGAAACGAATGGAATGTTTTCCTGATTCTCTTATTGCATATAGGATCATGTTAACTATTCATGTGACTGTTTCAAATAACTTTTCACTAGTACATAAAAAATTAAAATGTACCAAAAAATGTTTAACAATTAATGATTAATAAAAAAATATTTTAAATATATATTATCTATTAGAAGGCCTCGAATTAAAAAAATTGGTAGGACCTCCGTAAGATTTGAGACGGTCATGGTTGGTCTCACACTGGTTCGAAGTATTATTGATGATGTTTTTCTTGATACTCTTTTAGATCCTCTCTTGTTTATAAATGTGATGTTATCAGTTGTTTTTGGTCAAATTAGGTAAGTTGAGGGGGGTGCGAGTTACTGGATGCGTGGTGCTCCTGGAATGTGCGTATAGTGAGTGAGTTTTTTTCTGAATAACTAGTTTTCTCAGGTTGATCTTTCGACGGTTGCCTTCTTCCTCTTAGGTAAAAGCATAATACTAATGCTTGCAGCCTTGCTCCAGTCACCAGCGCAAATCATCATTGCATTGGCCATTGGCTCCATTCTTTTGTTGCCTTGAAATGTCAGCGATAACCATTTAACTTGTGTAACTGTGTTTTCCAGCAAGCTATCTTGGCATGACCGATTATTTACCATGCAGGTTTCTCAGATTCGCTCGAAGAAAGGAATGGCCAAAGTTTCATACAATGTTGAAGCCTAAAATTATGGACGCACCTGCTATTCCTATTATAGCGTTGAGGTCATCCGATGCTTGCATTATAATAACGTTGAGCAACTGGTGGAAAGTACGACATTGATCTGAGTGGATGTAGTAAAACCTTGAGAAATTTCACATTCTGTGTGGTATTATCTGTGTGTCTTGTCATTTCTTCCCTTTTACCAGACCGTCTCATCACTTGAATTCGAGAAGATACTGAAGAGCCTTACATGGTAAAGGGTCCAGTCATCTACATTTGAATTATTTTACTGATGAACCATGTAAATTACGAGTTTGAACTACCTACAAAATAAACTGAGTAATGAATATATTACTGCATGCAGTCTATCAAACTTTCCATCACAGCAGATCACTTCCTAGTAAAATATAAAATCTAGTTGTGTGAAGTAATAAGTGATCGTAAACAGTGGCGAATCCAGAAAATTTTCAATGGGGTAACTACTAATATATATAATTTTTTTTTAAAATATTAATGGTAAATTATTTTTTTAAATGGGGTAACCAAACACTAATTCCCCCCTATTTTTTCCATGGGGTAACCATGGCTACCCCATGCATACACATAGATCCGCCCCTGATCGTAAATATCAATTATTGTATAAAAAATTAAATCCTGCAACTTCCGCAGAATTTATAGTTCTACAAAGAGTCTTCACTCTCTTGGCAAACCACGTTAACATCATCGGATAAAGCTCTCCCTGAACATCAGGACACGGAAAGCAATTTGACAGCCTCCAAAGAAAATGCAGCATTCCCGGCTAATCCCCAAGACAGGGCACAAGAAATCACTTTACCACCAGCTTTAAAAAACATCATCAAATTTAGCGGCAATGTTGCATCTCTTCTGCCTGCTGTTTCCCATCATTTATCTCTCATTCTTGGGAGCGTCATCGGACTCTTCTTCTTCACCAAAAGCCCAAGATCCGATAGCCTAGTGGATATGAATCATATGATGGTAACATGAAATGGGAAAGGTAATTTCAGAATCTTAGATATTACAGTTACTATTGATGTTCCTGCATCGAAATCTCAACAAGGGAAGAGAACGTGGAAAGTTAAGTACATATACGTTTACATGCGAAGAAAAGGAAGGAACACATTAAGAACAGACATAACGGAATACAAAGAATTCACATTATACCACAAGCTGCACTTTTCTCTCCTCCTTTTCCCGGGCTTGAGACCGGCAGTGCATATGTTGCACAGGCGGAGTTAAAAAGTGTTTTCCCTTTAATTTAAAGTTCATTCAACATATGAACCGCTTTTCACAGCAACAGAGAGCATACATCCTCCAGAATAATCCAAGATCAATAAACAAGCAAACTACATACTCAAACTCAAGGGTTCTGCAGATACAAAAAACTGGACCAAGTCTGAAAAGTATGAGATACATACATAATCCATGTAAATAGACTTGAACAGCAGAGACCTATCAACACTTCAAGTTCATTACATGTTAACCCACACCACAATCAAGCAAGAATGCTGCTTTCAATAAAAACCTCAATTCTCAGCCATACGAAACATCACAGATACCAAATGGGATTAGCTCTTCTACCACAAGTCAATTTTCTGAGCAAAAGCAGAAGATTACAGCCACATGATACGCCCGAAACACATATGATAATTAATAGCCCTCCACAACACAACATAATTTCATCAGATGCATGCTACAGCAACAGAAAATCCTGGACAACCGATCCTTGAATCAAAATGGCACTGTAGTAACATGGCCTGCAAGACATTTATTTCCAAGAATAAAACCTTCAGTAGACAAGATTGCACCTTTCGTCTCCAATTATCCTGTCTCATACTATTCTTCGCCAAATTAGAAGTAAAAGAAAATAAAACCGCATCATTGAGTCAGGAAGATCACATGTCTGTATCTGTAGATGGCTTATAAGCTACAAACTAGAAAACACCAGAACTCTGAAGGCAACCAAAAATTGACCCCCCTCAAGGAAACTTCCAAGGACGAAAAGAGAAGTCAGCCAGTATAACCTACTACCTGCACATGCACTAACTAGCCAGAGACAAATTCAAACAACTTAAACATCATAAGTTTAAAAAAAAAAAGGTCATATAATCAATAAAAAACCTCACAGGAGACAACTAATCAGGTACCCATAAAAAAAACCAAGTAGCGGTCCTAGCGGATTCACAAGATGAAAGACCAACACTTGCCTAGCCTATAAGAAATCGAACTGCACAACTTTGTAAAATAGCCATGGTTAGTAGATTAGCTATCATTTACCATTAGTATTTTAGTTCATAGTCAATTCAAAACCCAAACAGCACACAAGACCTACAGTGAAAGACATGGCCAGAAAAGACTCCAACAATTCAAATAAAACAACATGGATGAAATCATATAGGCACAAGTAGTAGTTGGAAAGGTTGCAGTTGGCCTAATGTAAAGCAAACAGATAATAAAACAAACACTGGAAGAGAAAAGGAATAAAGAAAAATAATAAAACAAAACATCAAGTGATGGTAGAAAGAAAAATCAGACATCTACAACAACATAAAAACATGGCAAAAAACGAAATGAATATCAAGCAAGGGCCGAACAAACACTGGAAGAGAAGGGAATAGAGAAAAATAATTTTAAAAAAATCAAGTGATGGTGGAAAGAAAAAATCAGACATCTCCAACAACAGAGATATGGCAAAAAAGAAATGAAATAAATATCAAGGGCAGAACAATTATTCAATTGACAAGTGGGTGTAAAACAAATGCATAAACTCTACACTTCTCAGTCTATATCACAAAGGACAAAACTGCATGACAGTAATAATACATAGCTTAAAATAACAGATAACCCCTGAACCGCAACCGCTGAACTATCATTACTGACCTCACTAAGGTTTCTCACTTCGGGTAACAGAATGCAGCTTAAGTCAATCTACAACATTATTAGCCACAACACGACAGAACACAAGCTCCAAATACACGAGGCAAAGAATAACTGGAAATATGGGTGTCAGGGGAAGGAAGCACTAACTCCTTACACAAGGGAGACCTTATCCACCACCAATGGCAATGAGGTAAAGAGAACCATTTGGAAACCTATAATAATGTTAATTTGTTTACATAAAAACCATCACTCCAAAAACTAAATTTATCATGAAACGAAAAATTAATCAAATGACAAGAAAAAGAAGAATCTTCTTAAAGCTGGTCACTAACTTCGTACACAAGGGAGACCTTATCCAGCACCAATGGCAATGAGGTAAAGAGATCCATTTGGCAACCTATAACAAAGGTAATTTGTTTACATAATAACCATCACTCTAAAAACAAAATTTATCATGAAACGACAAATTAATGAAGTGACAAAAGAAAGAAAAATCTTCTCGGCATAAAGCTGGTCACATCCACAAAATCTCCAATGCCATGACTCCTCATCCTATGACAAGGCTACCACATAATAGTTATGACAATTAAAAAGTTAATTCAGTAAAAAAAATCAACTCAGAAAAACAGGAACACCCCAAATTTAGTCACCACGATCTCCAAAATTTCCAGAATGTGCTACAGTTGCCAAAAATCACAAACCTAGAACACCAATAACAAAGAACAGGACGAGAGAATAATAGGACAACATAATCAGCAAAATGAATAATCAAAAGGCGAAATACACAAACTCTATTTCCATCTCCATATTTCTCTCCAATCAATCCTACATCGAAGATCATATATGTCAAAGATTCTGAAGAATTGAAAACGGAAATGGATATAGAAATAGAAATGGAAATGGAAAGGGAAATGGTGAATTGAAAGGAAAGTTGAGTGGTTTAAGACCGGATAATAAGATTAGGAAAGAAAGAAGAAAGAAGTATCCAAGGAACCCCCCGCTCAAATAAATTAATCCAATTTGTAGGCTGCAGGCTGCAGGATACTGACAGCAACTTGGCAATCTACAAGCACAAAAGGGAAAAAATAAGCAAACAAGAAAGTATGACGGAAAACCTATACACGGTTTGGAGCAGTTATCAAACAAAAGAAGAAAGACCAAACACAAGGGGTAAATGAAATGAAAACTCCTATTTTATGAAACTTGTCAATGTTCATCCAATCACGGTCTTGATCCGTCCAAGGTCCAAAATTTAGAGCTGTGAATCTACAGCCACAAAGACAAGGAACATGGAAGCACTACAGTATCCAAGCCCCAACAGTATCCAACAAAAAGCAGCAAAAGAAAGAAGAAACTTCTCCGGATACTCCATCATGTAGATATATGATCATGCACTCATAGTCCTATGACATGAAAAGTAATTGCTCTATTAAAGAACCTGCCCAGCTATTCACTTGAACAATGGAAACTACAATAGGGAAAGAGAAACATATAGCCTGAATATCCTAGATGTCCAATGTCAGATCACCTATCAACGATCAACCCACCACTGTCGAGCTAAAAGAATCTACAACCACAGCACAAAGACAAGAACATGGGAGAGTAATAGAAGATACTTGATCCGTTTAACCAAAAGCAGCACAAATCACAGGGTCTTACAGAACTAATAGGAGCAATTAAGAAGTTTAAAACGTCAATAATCTGTTAACCATGAGAAACCACTATGCCAGATCTAGCATCAAAAATCAATCCACGATAGGGCAACCTACAACACAAAGACAAGGCAGAAGCAAAATCGAAAGCCAAAAGAAGGACATAACTAATTGGACAAATTCATATGATAGAAGACATTCATCATGAGCAAACACCTTGTCAGATTTAGAGATTTAGTCTTGCCAATGGCATCAACGGCAAATCCACCATAGGCTAGGGCACATAGATACAAACCGAATAAAAGGATCTTAAAGAGCCATATAACAAATCAAGATGCTAAATAGCCGTCACCAATAGATCATCCGTCTGCCATAAGCTAGGGTTTTCTACAAACAAATACGCAAACACGGCAACCACATAACCAAATAGCAGTACAAATGGAAGGTTCTTAAAGCCGATTAAGATACTAAAAGGATCGAGGACTTGTAAACCATCACCGATTGATGCTTAATCTGGAAACCCCGCGTCCATATTATTAAGATCACAAGCTAGGATTTTCTACAGCCACAAACACAGAACAAACACAGCAGCCCAATCGGAGAATCTCAATCCATCAAAACCCAAAATCAGCACAAATCGAAGGATCAATCAAGATCACAAAAGACGTTGGAACAGAATTAACCGTTACAGCGTGCGCCTCATCGCACCATGCCATATTGTCGTGCTAAGCCAGCGGCACGGAATCAAACCCTAGAAACGAGGGTGATAAATTAATCAACCGAGCGTGATAAAGAAAGAAAGTGATGCGAAAACACAGGAAAACGGAAATCAAACTCCGAAACCCCTGATCGCTTAGGACAGTTGAGCTCTACGTCGCAACGAGCTAACAGAAGAGAAAAGAAAAGATGGAGGGCATGGGGTATTTATAGGATTCTGGTGGGAAAACGTACGGTCAGGATTAAGCAGTAAAGAATGGTCTCAACGGTTCCAGACTACAACCCTTTTCCTATTCGGAGTCGGATTTGGCGGAATTTTAGCGTCAAACGTGCGCTGGCAATACCGCGTGCTTCTCATTTTCATTATTTATTTATCATTGTATTACTCCTCTCCTCTGGCTCTTTATAATGACTCAAACTTCTGGACACACTATTTTTTAAAAAAGATAAATGAATGGTAGAAATTATATTGAAAGTACAAAAAGTAATACGTGTGGATAAAAATAATCTAGAATTTACTGAATGGAAGGAGTCAATATAATCGGACTGGAGGAAGTATTGCAATGAAGAGAAAGTCTTCTATTCGATCGGTTTAAACAGTTATCCAACAATTGAAAATTTTATTTTAACAAGTCAAATTATAATTAATTATACATTATACTCCATCTGTTTCTCTATAAATGGCACCATAGGTTTAGCTGTTTGGATTTAGGTAGAGAAAATGAGTGGATGAAATTGAATGTAGAATGTAAAAAGGAGAATAAGTGGATGAAATTGAAGAAATATTACCAAAAATGGAAAATGTACCAATATAAAAGAAATAATCCAAAAAGAAAAATGTGTCAATAATAGAGAAACGGAGGGAGTATTGTATTTTAATAGTTTTTAAAAGTTATATGAATCTTGTTCCCACAAATAAAATGTATCAAATCATGTTACAAATGTTGTGTATAATAAAATAATCATCTTAGATAATTGTATGAGGATGAACACAAAAACATTTTTCGGATCACTCTTCGTGAATTATTGGAGATGGTTGGAGTAGAGATAAAATTATCATTGGTGAACTGAATTTAAGTAATACTATAATAGAATAAACTAAACTAAACATTATTTTTAATAATTAAAAATACTAAATTTAAGCTAGAAAAATCATTACAGAAAAATAGTTCATTATTATGAATTTAACGTGAACTAAGCTCAAATGAATTTATTAAATATTAATATTTAATATTTAAAATAAATATTTACTAAAGAGTCCGTCTCTTGAAAGACGGTCTTTCCATAAGGTTTAAACTGTAAATTTGAAGAAATCAAAATAAAATTTTCAGGTTTTATTAATCGAGTCGTAAACCTATCACTCATAAATGTTGCATAATAAATTTTTAATATTGAAACTAAAATCTTTTACATTTCTATAATTCCAATTCAACTCTGTCTTTCCATATGCCTATGGAAAGACGGTCTTTTCCAAGAATTTGTCTTTACTAAAATATTGATATTTAAAATAATTTTTACTAAAATATTGATATTTAAAATAAAATTTGTAATAATTTAAATTTTAAAAAAATGAAGAGAGTTGAAAATATCTTGCAAATTATTAGAGATCATATGAGATTATTTGAGATGATTAGAGTGGTACGATATGATTGAAAATAAAAGTAGATAAAGGTGAACTAGACAGGGCCAAGTGTCGATCGCTAGAGCACTTGACCAAATACACCTAGTATTACCGATGGGTGTAACATCTGCAGCTGCCCCGAATTTATGGTTGGATAACATTCTCCATCACAATGAAAATAATTTTAAGAGTACAAAATTATTTTCAGATTGTACAGGGGATTTAAAATATAAAATTGAGACTTGGAAATTCGATGTCAAAGCAAAATAAAATGAATTCACAATCCCGAAGTGATACTCCTAAATTACAGGTGCACATTACGAGAGAGAAGGGAAATGTAAATGTGAAACTCTGAGACCAAGTAAAATCCACTACAAGACATATCTGTTTACCATGTGCCAACCCATAGCTAAACTTCTCTTTCGTTCTCTCTTTTGAAACATAGCTAGACTTAATCTATTTTTTAAAATTTAAAAAAATAGAACCGGACATTATTAAATTTAATTAAAACATCATTTATCATCTAATACAAGAGTACTTAGTCATGCTATCTTGGCAAAGCTATGAACATTCTTCGTTACAAGTCTGTCAACCTTGGACACTATCCTAAACTGAGGCCAAAAGCAATAAAAGGAGCAGATGGTGAAGCCCTGAGACCTAAACCTAGGTTGAGCGAGTTGACTGAAGCCCTGCATTCGCTGCCAAACGAAGGCCATAACTATTATGTTCAAAACGCCATAACTATCTTCTATCATGGGTTCTAGATCCCGAAGAAATCCTGTCAGTACTGGCAGAGCTTATCTTTCTTCCTTCTTTATGCTTCTTCGTTTCTTCACTAACGGCTAGCTTTTGTCTTCGCTGAATTTCATCCACATGTCGTTTCCACAGAGTTTCTCTATCTTTCCTTGGCACCTTTGCATACCGAGGATCAGGCTTCAGAAGCTGTTTAGCAGTCGACCATGACGTAAGAACTGTTTTGCCGTCTTTTTCTCGAGCCTCGGCTTCTGCAGATATAACCTCAGCTAATAACGCTCGAAAATCAGACAAAGATCTCTGGGAAAAAACAGAGAAACTGGCCAAGTTATTACAACATCATAATATGATTACTATATGTCTATCAAGAGATTGCAATGTACCCCAGAGTTCAAACTTGAAAACGAAAGACGATTCATGGCCACACGAATACCCAACTAGTAATAAAAAGTGAAACTTAAACACGAAAATCCCACTAATGGTGTAAACTATTGACCCGTTCATGCACTTTTGCTCTCTCCAAGTCGAAACTCTCAAGTTCTCATCTTGGCTATACCTGTGACCTCTTCATAAGCGTGTGTGCGCGCACACACACATAAAAGTGCTTGGATTTTGGATTTAGTCTTTTTCACAACGGAAATTGAGCCATTTTAGAAAACCAAGCTACATCAAGAATTAGATTGGGCCAAATTGCTCAAAACAAAATGAATAATAATATAACAATAGTAGCCTCATCGAATCGATTGAACTTATAAGTGGTATGTACACAGGGCATGAATAGAAACAATAGCTGAAAAATACAAATCTAGGTTTGAATTGAGGACATCAACTTCAGTATATTTTTACATGGTGACAGCTTACCTGCTGTAATATTTTTACATGTTCCCGGAAAAGCTTCTCCAAGTCGGATTGACCAAGATTTGAATTGGTAGCACGCCCTTGAGGGTCCTTCTCCAACCTAGGCTTCGAGTCTGTCCAGGTTGCCTGAAGAAATTGAAGATACAGCCTCAAAACTAAGCAGCCAGCAGAAAATAAACTTTCACGCCATAATTGGTTTCTATGCTTAACCAAATTCTAGCTTTTTAACTGGCCTAAATTCAGTACATCATATTTGCGCATATAAAAAAAATTGCGAACAAATAAGTGTATTGAAGACAACAATGGCCAATAAATTTTGGTGGACTCAATTCATAGGCAAGTATACACTGATCACACAAAATCTAGAACTGCCTGACACCTACACTGTCGGAGTTTGTACCCAATGAAAATTTAACTATACAGCTACCTGGATATAAATAATACATGTGGTTTGGATCTGGCTTCTTAAGTTCATTGGTCTACTTTTCCATAACTTTGCAACCTATAATCTATGGGTAGAGTGTACTGTCCATAAACCTGTACTCTACAAGATTCTTAAGCCATGATGCAAAGTAAAATTGCCAATCCATGCCCCTTCTATAATCTTCTTCTGTAATCTTCATTCTGAAAGATACAATATCTGAAGTAGCCTCCGTGTTAAGCATTCTAAATCCATTCTGGCTTCAAATATTGTACGGAAACAATGTTCTAATTATATTATTCTGTTTAGGCTCATAGAGCAAGACAAACAATATAAATTTCAAATATAGCATACTTCCACTTTATTGTTTTTTAAGCCAAAAGCAGTCTACGCCCATAATGGTTCTAAAAAGGACCAAGTGG
>JAULKM010163582.1:0-16234 GCA_032355605.1 Rubia tinctorum | reverse complement strand
TTCGCCGGACCACCGCCAGACCACTTATAGGGTTATATTGGCATTTACATCAACTAGGTAGGGTTATATTTGCACTTAAAATTATCTGAGTGTTATATTGACACTTATGTCAAGTAGGTAGGGTTATAAAATCACTTTTCTCTTTATTTTTAGTTCTGCTCTCAGCCTCAGGCATTTAATATATCTTCAATTTCATCTGTTTTTTTAATTTTCTAAGTTTTGAATTTTATAAATATGTTTAAAGTACTTTAAATTTATTATTTAATTCAATTATAAAAGTAATCATTAGTATCAATAAATATCCGATATGCAAAATATGAAATATGTTGGAAGTGGGAAAAGAACATGAAGAATATTTGTTTTCATGTGTACAATTTTTTTACTCTAAATTATTATTATTATTATTTAACAATCTGGTCTTCATATGTATAATTTCTTAATTGTAAAATCAATTTAATTAGTGAATACAATGTGTATTGACTTAGTATCAGCTATAACTGACGTGGAGGACATGCAGCAACTTTTCTAACATCTGGCAAAATCGAAGCATGCTAACAACCACGTGTGATGAAAAATAAGATCTGATTTAAGTGATTACCAACCATTAAGTTTTAAAACGCCAATATTTCCACCACTACTACCGTAATTCAATCTTTATCCAAAGGTTTCGTGGTATGAGTATACAATTTTTGTTACTATTCATACCAGATGCCACCTATTCCAAACGTAATGAATGTGAACAAAATATTATAAATTTTTAGTACTCAAAATGTCCTATTTAAATTGCACGAAATCTTTTTCACGATCTCCAACGCACACTTTTACTAGTAAATATATGTTACTATGTATAATCATGAAACATAAAAAGTTAATATTTAGAAACTACATGTTACGATAAATCTAACAATATTTTATACAATACAATACAATACTTTCTATAGATCTATTCAAATATATAGTCAAAGCTTTTCAAGTTTGAGTGAATTTTTTATTTTGTGCAATTTAACTCGGGACAGAGGGAGTATATATTTTTGTAACATAAACTTTTAGACCAACTAATTGTTAGACGAAATAATCTTAGAGAAAAACTCCTATAACAATGGAGCTGAAAAATGGTGAGACGAGAGACCATACTGCAATAAATAACAATGGAGCTGAAAAATGGGACCCGATTGCAAAATAGGAAAATTAACGGGAAATGGGGCAAAATCCGAGTTATAACAAAAATGGGGTCAAACCCGAATTTCTCTCTCCTCCCAAAAATAATCGTCAGATTCTCTTTCCTCCCAAAAATCAAAGAATTTCATTCTACTCAAACTCAATCTGAATCAAAGCTACTAAACACCGGATTGAAGATCTCAATTCGGTGATCAAAGCTCTGCGAATTGGCAGTTCAGATTTGCGATCGAGCTCAGAATCAGTTTCTGCAAATTTTGTCGTAAATTTGAAGAGGTAGAATTTTAACTTCTAAACTGGTGAATTTTGCAATGGAATGATCAAACAAGAGCATATTTGAAAGCATGTACGATCTGGGAAGGTGAAGTATTCGAGGAAATAAGAATTTTATGGTTGAAAAATCTTAGTTTTATGGTTGAAATCTCAATTATATGAAATTAACGGTTGAAATCTACGAACTAAGGTGTTGGTGTTATGAACTATGAAAAACGAAGCAATTCAAGGCAATGAAATTGTATTGTATGAGGGAGAAAGTAACGAAGATGTTCAATCTGAAAATTCAACAAGTTTACATCCAAGTATGGTTTTGGTTGTGTATATACAATTAAATGCATGAAGTAATTGCATGAACACATGAATTAACATTTTGTTGTAAAATTTTTTTTGCCAGATATGGAATTCAGTTATATGCATGTTATGAAGAAAATTTAGATGTTTTTTAATTTTCCGAAATGCATGAAGTAATATGATGAACATTGGATGTAACAGTAAGAACACATGAAGTAACGTGGCACCAGGGTCTGAAATTTGCACACATGCAATTTGTTGAGGAAATTTAGGTGTTTTATAATTTGCTGAAACGTATGAAGTAATATGATGAACACTGGATGTAACTGCATGAACACATGAAGTAGCGCGATATTATAACGATGCATAGTTCGTCAAGGTCTGGAATTTGGCTATATGCATTTTGTTGAGGAAATTTAGGTGTTTTTAAATCTTCTATAACATATAAAGTAATATGATGAACACACGATATAACTACATGAACATATGAAACAACGTGATATTATTCTGCTTGATAATTCGTCAAGGTCTGAAATTTGACTACATGCATTTCGTTTATAAAATTTAGGTGTTTTAAAATATGCTTAAACGTATGAAGTAATATGATGAACACTGGAGGTAACTGAATGAACAAATGAAGTAACATGATATTATTCTGATGCATAGTTTGTCAAGGTCTCAAATTTGCATATATGCAGTTTGTTGAGGAAATTTAGGTATTTTTTAATTTGGTGAAACGTATGAAGTAATATGATGAACACTTGATGTAACTGCATGAACATATGAAGTAACGTGATATTATTCTGATGGATAGTTCACCAAGGTCTGGAATTTGGCTATATGCATTTTGTTGAGAAAATTTAGGTGTTTCTAAATTTTCTATAACATATAAAGTAATATGATGAACACACGATGTAACTTCATGAACACATGAAGTAGCCTGATATTATTTTTGCTAGATAATTTGCCAAAATCTGAAATTTGGCTATATGCATTTCGTGGAGGAAATTTAGGTGTTTTTAAGTTTTTAGAACGTATAAAGTAACATATTAAATAAATGATGTAATTTCATTAACACATGAAGTAACGTGATCCAACTTTGTTTGATGATTCGTCAATATTTAGAATTCAGTTACGTGCATTTTGTTAAGAATGTTTTGATGTTTTTAAAATTTACTGTAGCCTAAAAAGTAATATGTGAAATACACGATGTAACTTAATAAATAGATGAAGTATTGTGAGGTCTGAAATTTGATTTGATAGATTTTTTTCAAAATATTTTGTTATTGTAAAATTTTCTTAAGTCCCTGAAGTAATATATTAACTACACAATCTTACCTCATGAACACATGAAGTAATTTTTGTATAAAAATAGTTACATAATTCATCAAGAATTGTGATGTTTTCATAAAATGAATGATGTCATGAATAAATCGAAGAAACTTGTTTTAGACACGAAATAAACACTTAAACACGTGAAGAAATGTGTGTAAATTTTTATCAATGACTAAATATTTGTTTATGAAGTCCGAACTAAATTGTACAATACATGAACTAATCACAAAAATAGTTGATGTAATGAGTTACTGAAATGATACATATTTGCAAGAAGAAATTTTGACACCAAATTGAGTGACTTATTGAAAGTTGATGTCATGGATTGCTTCAAAAGTTTGAGAGCAAAACCACTATCAGAATGTCATGATATGTACCAAAAAGTGAAGGAATTTCTCGCCTCAAAAACTACAGAGAAACATGAAAATTCAAGCACTAGTGTGGCAGAATCTTCCATCACTAAACCACCAACAATCCAAGATCCATCATCTCCCACAAAGACAAAATGAAGAAGCAAGATAATTAAAGGATGAAATCAAAAAAAAACAAAGCCAAAGACATAATAGTTTGGTGCAAAGACATCAAAGAAACAAGTAGTCTAAATTTGTGAGATTCAACTTTACATTGTAACTATATTAGTATTTTATATATTTTACTTAAATTGTGAAAATAATTATTTAAATTGGATTTTGAATGCATTAAACACATGAACTAACAACTCTAGTTCAACTAAAAAAAAATGTTCAAACTAATAAAACGAATCAACCAGTATTTTAAAACCATTGACTCTATTAATCACACTAAATGCAAAATATACCAAAACTAATGTTAAACTAAAAATAACTTTATTAATAGGATCAAAAACTAAACCACAATACATGGCTATAAAGTTGATAGGGAATGTTAAAACTAAATAAATAAATAACCGAACTAAAGTCTTAAACAATCAAACAAATCACAACCATAACCTATATACAAAACTCCAACCAAATCAGTGAACTAAAAAAATTACAACCACAACTTGTATCACAAAACTCCAACATAATCGGTGAACTAAAAAAACAATACATGAAATATAATCAACAAAATTTAAGCACCAAAAATAGCAATGCTAGACAAACTGTTAAACTTTAACAACAAACTAAAGCTCAAAACAATTGAACTAAACGGATAAAGTTCAGCCCTGATTTAATACAAAATCATCATTAAAAAACTACAAGTTTTAATCAGAAGGAGGTTGCACAACTAGAAAATTCTACATTTAGAATCAAACAAAAACTAAATCATTCATCATTCAAATACTACCAGCCAAATGTTCAAATTACACCACAAACATTTTTAGAATAAGTCGGGTTTTTTAATAGTTAAGGATAAGTATTGTGACTAGATTAGAGTATTTTCCTTATTTTACCTCTCTTGTAATATCTCCATATATTCAGTTTATGAATACAAAATCATTTACCGGTAATTACTTTATCATGGTATCAGAGCCTCTTCTGATCCAAACCCTTAAATCCTAGTCTCTTCCTCTTTTTCGGCCACCTCCCTCCCCCTTTAATTTTTCGAAGGCTGCACGTCTCCCTCTCTTCCTTTTCCGATCAAATCCGACGCAATCCCGGTGTCCTCCTCACCCAATATGGCCGGTGAAAAACTATCCTACAACACTCTGCTTCATATGATGCAGATCAAACTCACATCATCAAATTATCTTCTATGGAAGTGTCAAGCTGGTTATGTTCTTCGTCCTCAAGGTTTTTATAGTTTTATCGATGACACCAATCCACGTCTGACTCTCCCTTCTTTGTTGCCGGTCGGCCCTACCATGTCTACTCCTTATGGTGGTGGCAAGGTTGATCCCAAGATTACTTATTAGATAGAAAAAGATGAGTATGATCAGTGGGTTGCTGAAGATCAATGCGTCTACAGTCTGTTTTTTTCTTCTCTCACAGCTGAATTTCTCCCAGAATTCCCAGATTGCGCCACTTCCAAAGAAATCTGGGAAAATCTGGCCCTCATTATCAAAATAGCAGTGCCTCCACCATTCTTCATCTTTGTGCAAATGCACATGGTATTCGCAAAACTGGTACAGTTCATGAACTTCTTCTCAAGCTTAAAGAGATTTTTGAACAATTATCTGTTATAGACAATCCTATTACAAATGTTGATCAGATTGTATAGTTCTTGACTGCTCTTGGACCTGAATATAAGGATTTTTCTACCCTTTTAATTAATTTTCCCTTATTCCGATGTATGCAGATGTTCTTGCCCCTGCCAAAAACCACAAGGCATTTTTTGCAAAATCTGCAAGGAAATTCAAGACCAGTCGCCGGACCAGTGGCATTCCAAACTGGCGATCAGCCCCCAGCCAACCGCATGTGGGATCACGCACCGACTAGAGGTGGTTGCTTCAGTAGTCATCGTGGTCGTCGGCACCCCTGGTCAAGTTCTCAAGCGGCTGTTCCAGCTCTCGGCCATGGTCGTCCACACTGTACCTGGTGTGGGCGGCTCGGTCATTATGCTGCGACGTGTTATCGGATGCAGACCTAGATGCATCGTTCCAACACCACAAATTTGGCAGAAAATTATTCTATTTCTCAGCAATTGGAGCCATCCTTTAGAGTATCATATTGGTATATTGATTCGGGAGTAACCAGTCACATGGCGTCTTCTCCTTCGGGTCTAGATAGCGTCACTCCTTATGCTGGTAAATGTTGAGTTTATGTTAGCAATGGCGCTCTTATTATGATCTCTCATATTGGGGATTCTAGAGTTTCTGAGAATTTATGATTATCTGATTTTCTAGCTGTGCCTGAAATTACTAAGAATTTACTATCCATTAGTAAGTTAACCAGATATATGGATGTACAGATTACATTTGATGATCGAAACTTTGTAATTCAGAACAAAGTAATCAGGGCTATTGTGGGTCGGGGGCACAGTGAAGATGGATTTTATGTTTTGGACAGGGGAGAGGCAACGTTTGTTTCAATTTTACAGCAGAATAAGAGTCGAGCTTCGTATGAGCTATGGCATGCACGCCTAGGTCATGTGCCTAGT
Organism: Rubia tinctorum; assembly: GCA_032355605.1. NCBI lineage: Eukaryota > Viridiplantae > Streptophyta > Magnoliopsida > Gentianales > Rubiaceae > Rubia > Rubia tinctorum. Next base: position 10,099 of record JAULKM010163582.1, on the reverse strand, counting down.
GTAGTTATTTCTAGTTTAAATAGTCTGGATTACTTTCAGTTTCCTCTTTTTTGCCCAAACCAGATACCTGCGCCCCCTGTGTTACTGCAAAAGGTCAGCAATTAGCTTCTGTTGAGAACCCTAAACGTGTTGAGCATGTTCTTGATTTAGTGCATTGTGATTTGTGAGGGTCTTCCCCAGTTTTATCTGTAAATGTTTTGCATATTTTGATTTATTTGTTGATGATATCTCTAAATTTACCTATTTAAATCTACTTCATCGCAAGTAAGATTTTGTTGACACTTACATGCAATTTGAGGCATTTGTCAAAAACCAATTTTCTTCCAAAACTTAGGTTTTTCAAAGTAATGATGGCACTGAGTTTTTAAACACTTGCCTCTAAAATACTGAAGATCGGCTCTCACAATCCTAAAGCTAAAATGTTGAGGATCGGCTCTCACAATTCTAAAGCCATAATGTTGATGATCGGCTCTCACAATCCTAATCCAAAACATTTAGAATCAAATCTCGCAATCTTAAGGCTAAAATGTTGTGGATCGACTATCACACTCCCCAAGACATCAATAAGGATATATATCTTCTTTATGAAACCCAAAGCATTATCGAGGTATCTACACTTCTAAAATCTCATCAAATGATAGTCATCTCACAATAAAGTGACATCTAATCAGAAAATGATATCCCTACAACAAAAGTTCTCCCTAAAGGACAAAAGATCCTTAAAGTGGAAAAATATTCCTCCAAGATGATTTTCCCTAAGGGGTACGAATTCCAAAAGAGTATGAGTGATTCTCCTAAATTATTCTCCCTAAGATATGAAAGTCCCTATAGTGGATTAATGAATACTCTAAGTGGATAAATGAGGACCTGGATAACAATGATCAGATGTCCAATAATGAAGCACAAGTCGAAAATTATTCTACGGTGGGTGAATACACTCACATATTAGAGATTCTGCATATATGCGATCGGGGAGGATATTTCAACCAAATGTAGTCGATGATGATGATGATAATCCTTCCATATGCACTAGATGATGATAATTTATTTTTTACCAAATAACGATAATGTGCAGTGTTGAGTTAAAAGAAAGTTAACATCTTTTCTTTGACTATGCTCAACTATGCTTCAACTTTAGCTATGATCATACTTCCGCTTTGTCCAAGTTCCCGCTTAAGCGTCAGTGCACACTCTCGTTGGATACTTCAGCACCGGGTTCCCCCGAGGTGAATTCTACATCCTTGATGACTTAATCCAATTGGATTTATGGCTATAATTACTCTAGTATAATGATGAAGAAACCAAAAGGTCTTTGATGGAGTGTGCACTTTGACTCCTCGAACTTGAGATAACCCAAGGACTCAAACAAAATATAACATTCGGATCTCTTGAGGCTATTGATAGGAGATGAGTCAAAGCCCACAGTCTAGACCGAAACCCATGCAGCTGTATTTTACTAATACCATTGGGTTAAACCCCAATACAAAGGGAATATATTCAACTCCGTATCTATCAATGAAAATATACTCCTTCTCCAAATATATTTATAGAATCATGAGTTTATGAAATTATGTATGGTAAGACACATATGCATAATGTGTATATTTATCTTAATATGATTGTGAGAATTCTTAGGGATCAACCCCTATAAATATTGAGGTATTCCTGTATTCTATACATTTATTCTTGATCACACTGGATACAAGATCTAACTTGAGCGCTAGAGCTTCTCCCCTTGACCACTACAGGGGCTTTGTTTTATAGGTTGCGATCATGTCAGGAAGAAGTCTGAAGTCCGCCGCTGGTGTCCGATCTATGGTGCATCATGCATCAAACTTTAATTATTATCAGAGGTAGGACTAACCACTGAGGACCTATTCTCCGAGCCAAGTTTTTACTAAATTGAGCTGAATTGAACTAAAATTCAACATAGTGAAAAAATAAGAATAAGAGATCAAAACTAATCTAAATAGTATTAGTTCAAAATTTTACTCAATTGAACTGAACTGAAGTGCAAATAAGATGGGAAGAGCATGGTCTAAGTGACAAAGCTACAAATGCAGTATAATGCTAAGATATATTCTTTGATCGATCGATTCATCCATAGTTTCTTCACTTTTCAACTCTTACCCTAATTGAGCAATCAGCGCCACAAAGATGATTCAGTGAGCAGGGGTTGAGCAATCATCACTTAGAGACGGAGTAGCGGTGGTCCGTGCACCTATGAGACAGTATGTCAAGTTGAATTTCAAGTCACGTTGTGAGGGAGTGGTTGTGAGCCTATGTGTTATTGAGTTCATACTCAAAACTCTCTCTCACTCTCTCTCTCTAACTATATATCTATATACCCTCTCTCTCTCTCAAAAGCACTCCTAAAAACCTAATCAATTTACTAGCAAGGGCGTTGTCACCCATCACCTCTAGCGGCATCCCCTAACCACCCCATGTGTATCCTCACCCTCTCCTTCCCTTCCACCCTTCCTCTCTCTTAGCCCTTTCCGAGAGGCATCTAAATCTTCTCCGATGCTATTTAAAATATTTTTCCCAGTTGCATTACACGAAATCCTCCTTTGTTGATACCTCCCCACTGATGAAAATCCTTATCCATCTTTGGAACTCACTCTTATTTCCAGAATGGTTAAGAACCCTCTCTCTATCCCCTCACCACGGCCGGCTGTAGTTATGCTAGCCATGTAGTGACTGTGGCTGGGGACTCACAAACACCAGACAGCTTCAAATTCTCCGAGAGGCAGCCTCATTAAGGTAACATACTAAAATGTGTACACACATCAAAGATACCAACTGAGAAGGTGTTTTCAAAGTTAGATCTAAGTTTTCTTGTGGTTTTGGGAGTTTCTATTTACATATCTAACGATTTACATATAATCAAGCCACCAGCGAGTCAACGATTGTCGGTCACACGCCTCCATCGATGGTCATGCGATGCTAGTCCTAGTCACAGGTTGCCACGACCAGTCACGCGCCACTAACACCAGTCACGCGTCATTGCACATCACACACTTTACCACCGCCCATCTGTCACCTTCTACTGTCACCAGGAGTGAGGTTGAATCTTTTTTCCTTTTGGTTTGAATTATTTATTTCCATTAATTATTTATTTTATTTTTATATTTAAAAAAAAATTGATTTCCTATTTAAACATACTGGGCATATAAAATTGGGTCGTTTTGTAATTTATAGCAGTAAATTAGAGTGTCTTTTCAAACACATAGTTTTTTATTGACCTTTTCTCCCAAAAAATATGTTTGGATTCCAAAATATTCTCCAAGCTAGTTTTAGGAGAAATCTGAGTTTTAAGTTGTTTAAACAACTGACTTATGGAGATTGCGATAAAAAATTTCAGAACAGATTCTTAGATTCCTGGCTAGATATTACAGCGTAGATCGATTCACTTCGATGTCCAATTAAGAGCGTAATGCAGAAAATTCCTTTTGAATCATGGTTCAATTATCACACTCCCATCTTTGGATCGTGCTCCCGTTATGGGGTGTCGGGGTGAGTGTTACTTTCTGTTATTTCAGCAATTTGTTAATTAGTGGCGTTGTTGTATTCAGTTCTTCGTGGATTGGGAAAACTGACTTAGTTTAGAGAAGTGATTGTTATGCATGCTTGACTTTAGCTAAGGTAGACTGGGCAGGTCATATATACTAGTGAGGGTTACAAACTTACATACACACACAAACTGATTTGATATACTAACTGAAAACATTTTCGTAATAAAAAATGATCTCCTAGCATAGAAATGAGCTGAGCGGGTTTAATGGAGATGGACCCGATCTTAAGTGGTGAAGTTATTAATTTTCTTCATTTTAGGCTGCCTTTTTGTTAATAAAGAAAGTGTTATTAGGTTAATATTTCGTGTGATTGGCGTATCTCTCTATCGTTACGAAGGAGATATGTCAAATTTGATGTTATATATTGTACTTGGTTTTAGGTGATACACTATCTCAAGTCGGTGCAAAATCAGCGTTTTAGGTTCAAGTCAAATTTGTCGGACACTTATAGTAGAGGACCTCATACTACTATTATACGTATCTTTCAATCTGCTATATAAACCTTTGTTTAAAATTTAATAGTGTCCTTCTGTATATGAGCCCGGCTCATATGTTACTGTAAGATATCATTAAAATTTAAGCCTTTGAATAATTTGATTATCATATTATAAAAGGTTGAACTCCCTAACATTCCCTTCATCGACGATTTTCAATTAAAAAAGTGGTCGTGAGCCTGAGATTGATGGATCACAAACAAAAATTGACGTGGGACACTCTCATTTTAAACACATATTTTAAGTGGCCCTGTAGAGATTAGTCTCTGATGGCTGGATTGGTAGTGATTGTAATATGGTGGAGCAGATTGGTGCATGCGGTGAAAAAACATTAGACGAAGAGAATATTTTAAAAATGTCAATTCTAGCTGAAATGTTTTTAAAAAATTAAAAAATCTCAATAATAGTCCAACATAATCTGCACATTTTTTGGCCAAATTTCTCATGACACGTTTGATCATAAATTTCTCTTTTATTAAAGTGAAACTCATATTAATAGGAGAGATTTTTATTAGGTTCCCCAATCCTATCAAAGAGATGAGAATTTAATACACCCACGGTTGTACCCCAGCGGTTGGGACATGAGTGGAAATTTGAGGAGATCCGGGTTCGAGGCTCGGCCGCCACTGTGTGGGAATGTCCTGAGCCAAAGCTTGGCCTTCGGGCCAAGGGGTCTGCTTGGGCTTCTTGGTGGGCACCGAGTATGAACCGAGCTCATGGTTCCTGGCGCTGGGCTACCGTGACTTACCTCCTATATGATGGCTATGGTGTCGGCGGGTATGGGCTGCTGAGGGCGAGCAGCGATCGCCTTTTTGAGATGAGAATTTAATCTTGCAAGAGAGGGGTTCAAGGTTTTACTTGAACCTTAAAATATGAAAAGGTACAAAGGCAACAATATTGCAGACCCAAAATTACAAAACTAAGGAAAATATTTGAAATATTTCCACTAGTAAAACCTCCACCCCATGTCTTAGTATTAAACCCTCGGCCAGATTTCAATTTGTTCCTAAGTTTAAGCATTGAGTGTGGTATTTGCTGAGTTTTTTGAACTGGTCAGGATACCTTTGAAGTGGATTTAGTTCAGCATGATGTTCTTGTTCTTCCTCTTGAAGTGCAATAGCATCCTGTGTGCTTCTGGTTGATTTTTCCATTTCCTTTGAGAAATGTGAGCCACTTGAAGTCTTGAAGTGCAGCACCATCATGTGTGCTTCTGTTTGGTTGTACCAATTCCTTTGAGAAAATGTGATCCATGTTGGGGGTGGCTACAGCCAACAGAAAATAGATGTATTTAGTAGCATCCATTCAATTATTTATTGAGGAGCATTTGAAATTCTTAGGCTAAGAATACATATCCTATCCAGGTGTATAAGTCTCTTGGTTCTCTAGTCAAGCTGATGGTAAACCGTCATGTTGCAGCATGTGATTTTCTTGTTTTGCCAACCTATCTGCTACAATATTTTCTTCTCTAAATGCATGAATGATCAGAGTGTTTGCCATAAGGTTATGCAATTTATGTGCCAGATCATAACTAACCCAAAGGGGGTTTGCTAGGATATCTTATGCATTAAATAACCAACAAACTATCATTTTCAACAACAACCTGATTGCAATTAAAATCAGCTGCCATATGAAAGCTTTGCAGCACTGCCAACATTTTTTTATTGTAGGCTAGAAGTATAGAGTTTATATTTAGTACAGGTCCTGATCATGAATCCTTCTATATTCCATATAATTACTCTTATTCCACAGTTTGGTTCAGTTTTGATCCAAGATGCATCTACATTTATTTTGATATGGCTTTTTGGTTTGAGCAATGACAGAATCCTGATATGAGGCTTGCATGATAGAGTAATTATGGGTATCAAACCTAGGCTAATCCATTGTAGGTCAGAAATATTGATATTGTGGCATGGTACTCTAAGAAGGATATGAATATATCATCTTTTGTATGTTTTAAAATGGATTCTATGTGAGTCATACTTTTCTCAAAAATGAGGTTATTCCTTGCCTTCCACAAGTTCCAACATACAAGAGAGGGGATAATGCTGGTCAACTTAGTGTAAATTGAGGTATATCTGTTCAGGGACCAGTAAAAAAGACAGTCTATAAAAAATGGATTCAAAATCTGGGGTTTTAATTCCTATAAGTGTATCTATGTTATCCCAGATGTCCTTTGCCAAGGTGCAAGAGTTCAAAAAATGAGACATGCAATCCAAATTCTGGCACATGGGGCACTTAGATGCAAGAGATATATTTGAAAAAGAAACTAAAATATCATCAACGAAAGTACAACATTAGCTAATTTCCACATAAAAACTTAAACCTCTTTAGGGATTTTAGAATTCTAAACATGTTTCATTGTGTTTCATGATGTGCACCTTTATGCATGCGTTAGCCGATGAATTTAACACATTTATTATCGTCTTTTGTTTGGTTGATTGCTAGTTTTAGTTAGGTTTACACGCGAAGTATTTAGATGGTCATTTTTTTATTTTTTGTCTAAATCCTGAGTTTTGTATACTTAATTGAAACTAATGGACACTTTGTATTCACATGCACCAAGATCTTCCTTTGGATCCCATTAGTAGATTTCTCGTGAATATCTCGACATCATCTTGTAGAAGGTCATCCGCGAGGGTGGTAGAAGATATTTGAAGGCCATTCACAAGAATGATAGAAGATATTTGAAATCCATTCATGAGGATGGTAGAATATTAAAGGCTACAAGTCAAAATGTGGTAGAAGATAGAAGGGTCGAAGAAGGAAGATAAAGAAGCAGAAGAATCATAATATGAGAGTTGCACAGAGTTCTAGGAACAATCCAAGAAGAATTGTCCTTTTTCACATGGCACCGTTGGATTCATATTCTCAAGAACTATAAAATGGACTACAAAAACTCCCAAATCATATCAGCAGTTCATCCGTAGCAACGGAAACAAGCAGAAGGAAAAAAAACCAAGTGTTTGAAAAGTCGAAACCAGCACGACCCATGCTAGAGCAGTTCAACACGAGACACAGCCCACGCTAGAGCAGCTCAACAAGACCCGGGTAGCCTACATGGTCGTGCTAAGTTTGTGCCAAGCCAATGTCCGAGGAAACTAAGTCCCTACACGAGGTGTATGCTTAAGCACTGCCCGTGCGCAAAAAACGGAAGTCGAAGACCCCCGATCCGCGACCCACAAGCTTTCCCACGTGTCGTGCACTCAGCACCCTCAAGTATTTTTCCCATGCGGTGGCTCGTGCAATATTGCACGGGGTGTTCCATGCACGAGCTGTGTGTTTTTTCACATACCATGGTGATGTGGCACAAGTGGGAACCGGTTTCGCTAGTGGAAGCTCTTAGAGTTTTCCTTATGGTTTCTTCCATATTTGGGCCTTTAGAAGCCCATTTATCTTCTCTTCTATAAAGATTCTTTAATCTCTTAGGGTTGAACTAAGTAGGCATAATGTATATTTTATTTCTCTCTCTAGGTAGAAGGAAGAGGAGAGTTCTCCCTCTCTCTAGAGTACTTCTTCTCTTTTCCTTTTTTTCTTCTTTTTTCTTTCTCTTATTTTCCTAGATCCATGGCATTTAACTCAATATTTTCCATGGATCTATTTCTTAGGGAGAAGTAATCTAACTTGGGGATAATATTTGTATTTATATGTTAATGTTTATTTTATGAGATTTCTAGATCTACCTATTTCTATGTGTTTTGTGATTATTATGTTGGCTTGTTTGTAATATTCTTGTGAATTGCATGATTGTCACATTTTTTTCGCACCCAACTAAGTTTACTTTCATGGTGGTGCACTATTGCTACTCCTCATTTAAGGAAACCTAGATGCACTTAGGGTGACAATAGTCCGGAAATGGGCGTGTGCACGAAGGTTACCGTTGTTAATCGTCACGATCAACCATGTTCTAGTTAGCCGACCAAAGATGTCCAAAGGGTTGCAGGTAGAGATAGATTAGGTAGCAAACTAGGATATTTTTCTTTATCCTAGAGCCATCAATAAGATGGCTACTTCCTTTGCCTTTATAGGCCTAGGAGTAGGTCGTTCGTGGTGTTCTTCCCATGATTTAATTGCATGGGGGAGAATCAGACCTACGCAATGAGCCATAGCCGTTGTTGCACTCTCCTAGTTGCGGAGGCGAGGCTGATGGAAGATTTTATGAGCGCACCCCTATGTGAAGATAGGAAGAATTTTTTACTATTGTCTGTCACCACATGTAACACACACTAGAATAGGGTTTAGTTCTTCTATTTGATGAAATCAATGAACGAAATGACTTTTAACATGTTACGCAAATATTCCCCGAGTGTTAGTCTATATTGTTAATTCTCATGATCAGTTGCATGCTAGTAGTTGTTAGTACAAACTCCCCCCCCCCCAATGACTATTTTCACAACACTGTTTATTCCAAACACGTGATCGGATTGACGACCTGGCCACGGTTTTGTTTAGTTGATTATTAGATTCTTAACATCTCTGTGGACAACCCCGGTACTTTCCACTATCTATCATTCTTGGTAGTATAGTAGTAGGAACGGGAGCAACATCTAAATTTTATCTTTGATCCCTAATAGTCCTCTTTTCGAGTATTAGTGAATCTCTCATGGTTCATTAATTAACGACGCTCGGGAGGGGGCGAGTCAAATTTTGGCGCCATTTCGGGGGATGCTAGTTTAAAGGTCTAGTAGTTAACTTGCATAGCGTGTCAATTGAGTAGTTAGTATTGGTCTTTTGTTTGTTTGTTATTTTTCGGAATAGGTATTGCTTGAGTTCTTGGTGCTAACGAAAGACCCTTGCACTATGATTCCAAACTTTGTGTGTTTTCTTTGTTTGTGTTTTTAATTGAAAAAAAATGTTGGGAGAAAGTACTCAATGGATGAAATTTTGTAGGGTGTATCATTATGATCATCCTACAGAGTGTTGCCCATGGTTGAGTGACTATGTGAGAAAAGAGGCTCAACGAGTGAGATTTTGTATGATATGTCATTGCGACCACCCTACGGATACTTGCTCTTAGATGAGCAAAAATGAGAGAGAGGTAGGAGTTTTTGGTTCCCAAGGCCAATGGGATCGAGATTGGTACCCATACCACAATTCTCCTAATTTTAAGTTTAGTGGTAACTCGAATTAGTGGTATAGAAATACATGGGAAAACAACACTTTGGGTTAGATAGTTGGCCTTCACCAACCTATAAAATGCCCCAAGCCCAACCCCTAGGATTAGTTCCCGAATCGGATTATGGAGAAATTTTGCAAGGTTTAGTTAATGTGACCAAGAGTAGTGAGTTACTCCACTCACAATTGCATAGCGACATTAGAGATTTGGGAACTCAACTCTTCTCAAGCATTGAGAAAATTGAGGGGCAAGTAAGTGATTTGATTGAAAGTCTGAGCCAACTAGAAACCCAATTTTTTGAAAATGAACCATCCCTAGTTGAACTTGAGATTTTGGTAGATGAATCTAAAGGGGATGGGGAGTGGTTTGTTGAGAGTGAAGAAGTTGAGGAAGGGGTGATTATACTCAATTCATCATATTACATATTTTCAGCTCAACCTCCACTTATAGAACCAACTCCCACATTTTTGGAACCCTTAGAGGAAACCATAGAGAAGCCAATTGAATATGTTAAGCTTCCAAACTACCTATTTCTTCTAAGGTTGACTCCTCCTCTACTACATCTTCCTTTTGGAATATTTCTACCCCCACCGCTGCATATTTGGTTACCTATGGTGGTGGGGTACAAACCCGCACCATATGGATAACATTATGGTCGTGCTGACGACCTTAAATATACAAAACTTCTCGGGAGGTAACCCGAGCTTTCAAAAATTAGTTAAGTTGTATTTCTCTGGAAATAAAAAATATATTCTTCTCTTTTATCCTCTCGTTCTTACCCCAAACCATTAGATACTACTACACTCCGCCACCTAAAACACCACCAAATACACAACCTAGGACCACACACTAATTGTTTATTTGTGTGGATGTTGATTGATACTTATTTAATATGGATTTGTAGTGGCTTGACATGA
>JAULKM010163574.1:0-16234 GCA_032355605.1 Rubia tinctorum | reverse complement strand
ACCACAGAAGATCACACAGTAAACCAGTTTCAGGAACATCAACTGGACGCTGTATGTTTCTTATCTGATTTAAATGATTAAGGTCAGGAGAAAGCCCTCCGTGCATGCATAGAATCTTTTCATCCACTAAAGCTGCTACAGGCAAGCAGTTAAAACATTCGGTGAAGACTTTCCACAGTCTGACATTGAACCTTCTTTTGCACTCGTCATAGAACCCATAAATTCGATTGACAGAAGCACACTCATGGTTTCCCCTCAGAAGGAAGAAGTTCTCAGGATATTTGATCTTGAATGCAAGTAGAAGGCAAATCGTCTCAAGGCTCTGTTTCCCACGGTCCACATAATCTCCCAGGAATAGATAATTGGAGTTGGGTGGTAGTCCACCATATTCAAAAAGCCTCAGTAGATCAGTGTATTGACCATGAATATCCCCTGGCGAAGATGATAAAATATGTAAATAAAGAGCCAAAAAAAAAGAGACCTGAAACAACATATGTAATAGCTCGATCAGCTTACATCAACAAATTTCAGAAAGACATGCATTCTAAGTTATAAAAGTACGCTTCAGCTAGGGAACTCTTAAAACCCAACACTGTAATGTGAGATAATTGAATCAAGACCGAAGGTTTGGTGTATAGGCAAAGAGGGAACCGCATATAAATTTATTTTTTCGATTCTTTTCACCTATTCCAAAACTCTGAATGAAAGAGTAGCATAGATTTAAAGTCTTTGAAATGGACTACACAAACATCAACTCTGCCTTACTGAAAGTCAAGCCAAGTCAAGCAAAAAACAAATTAAGATGTTAGGTGGTTTGTAATCTTGCTAGACCTTTGCTAGTACTGTAATTGAACGTGACAAGCTCCATTCAAGTATTTTGAGTCACCAAGTAATAACTAAGTATTAAAATTGGGAAGATTTACTATGTTGAAGAAAGACCCCTTAAACAAAATTGCATTAAAAAAGAAGTTACTCAACCAAATATCGAACAATTATGGCTATTGGTTCTGTAACTCAAGGACTTCAGCTTCAGGCCTGTTTCCTCAATTCAGCTTACAGTTTACATTAATATCTAAAGGACGTATCTGCTAGAACTTTCTGCAAAACAAGTGGGAACAGAGTAAACAAATAGAGGTGCTCAATCTCATGATATGAGATCATGAGAATAGAGAAGAAAATTTCCAGATTTCCCAGACAAGAAAAAAATTGTCTTTAATTTCAAGGCAATGTGAATGGACTAACATGACATAAACTCAAATGCAAAACTAGTAAAAGAACAAACATTGAACTGTATTAATCACTATTCTTGTCCACTCTTTCAAATGCAGAGAAGGGTCATTTGCACTAGAATAACGGTAACCTTTATACAAGATAGAACACAAATGGCAAAACACTATAGCATGTTCATTAATCTACAGTGAAATTCGACATATTCATACCATATAGACTTGACAATATTGCGTCCATAAATTCTGCAGTACCACTGCCACAAAATTGTACATTTAACAAGTTAAGAGCTCCAAAAACATAGATAGTCAAGCATTACAAATGAAAGTACGAAAAGATAGCGGGTTTAGGTTTAAACAACACACTAGACATACCACATTCACATTCCACTTCTGAAGCCATATGTACAGTCCAACCATAAACATGAAATCCTCAAATCAACCACATCATTGAGAAGGCTTTTATAAACACTTACTTTATCTCGATTAGCTCCCAGGCCCCGAATTAACAAGAAAAAGCTACCATCATCCCACAAAAATTACATTATCTTCAATTAATACAGGTACTCCAACAACTACAAGACGAGGTTAGCACGCAGTACACGCAATTGCAGTCAACCATTAATAAGAATAAAAAGCAACCCTGATTGAAGTACACTTGAAGCCAAACAATAAAGGAGAAGAAAACAAAATTCTCACATGCCCACTTCAAATCAACTTATTCTAAACAAAAAATCCAGTTCGAAATTCACCCAAAGAACACAAATAAACCAAAATTGGAGCAAACCCTTTTGTGCTCAGAGAATTCAAGAATAATACCACAGATCTTGATGGGGGCCTCGAGTTCCAGTAGATTAGGCTGTTCCATGAAAATTTCCCTGGACTTCAAACATAGCTGTCTGATTTCCGATTCGGAGAGCTGCACTTGCTTCCCGGGCCTGCGCTTCACCTCAAGCAACCGGTGAATGATAGCATCAAGAACCGCGGAATTCATCTCCTTCTTCCCTAAAAAAACCCAGAAAAACAAACAAGAGCGCGTTCTACTCAGAAGCCGAAGTGATCATTTTCGTGTAGGTGTTTGCGAAAAAAAAACAGGGGTTTTTGAAATGAAAGTAGGCTGATTATACACCTTTATATTTTTGGGTTGTCTCGGAAAAATTAGTTGGTGCTTATCTGTGGGATTCTGTGTGGGCGTGAGAATGGGAAGAAAAAGGAAGAGTTGAGTGAAGTAGACCGCACTGCAGCTTCGGATAGTGCCTCTGCTTTCCCATATTCTTCTCCGGGTTTTGATTCGAAAGGCCTAAACAAAGTTTTGGATTTTTTTCTTTTATTATTAGAGCAAATCACAAATTCAATATAATCTTGTAAAATGAAAAGGTTTCAAATTAATCATAACTTAGGAATCGTTGAATTTACGTGGAAATTTAATTCCTGCAGCAATTTTTATTTGATTGGATTGTGATCAAATTCTATACATAAAATGTGTTTGGTTGTGCGAAATAATTTGTATTTCCTGTGATATATTTACCTGAATGTTGTTTGGTTTGCGGAGGAAAGTGGGAAAAAAAATTACGCGTAATGGAGGGAAATGAAAAAATTTACGTGCGTGTTGTGGGATAAAAATGTAATAACATGTTAAAAATATGGAGGAATTGTGTTCACTAAAGGGGCCATTGGTAAGATATTTCTCATGTTATGTGGGAAGTTTAATATCCTCCGCATTACAAAATCCCACGTTTTCAATATTTTATATCAACCAAACAACTCTGCCAATTCTAAAATCGTGGGATTTTGTAATTACTAGACATCTCACTGCATACCAAATAAATCCTTATTGGTGAATTGTGCAGTTATAATCTTTTGTTCATTTCCGACGTTGATAGATGCTGAAAAGTCTAAAATACCCCTAAGTTATAAGCAGAAAATTAGATGATGATTTTATTTAGGATGATGTGGCACTTGTTTGGATTTAAAATGGTTATCTCTGTTTCAAAATCAAAAATAATTTTCTTCTTCATTCCCCTCGCCCGTACCCCTTCCATTGTTTCTTCCTCATCCCTTGCCTCTTTCGCCTCCCTTGTTTACAAGTTCTTCTCTCTCGCCTCTTCCACGTCCCTCGTTTGCAAGGCCTGCTCCTCTTAAACAATTGTGTTTATGTCGAGAATGGTGAAACATTCGGGCGGAATGTATTACAGATATAACGTCCACGGATGCTAGCGTGGGTTGTGCCCGATGCGGTTGAGTCAGGAAGAGATACTGTTGTCACCATGTTTTATCCCCAGTCCGACGTTCATAGAAGGGTAATAAAGACAGACTGTGCGTATAAGGTTGAAGTTCAATTGGTTGCTTCTAGTCAAGGAATCATTGCGCCTACAAACGGTTGCAATTGTCCGGCGATTGTTATGGCCTTGAAGGCAGTAAATTTAGTGTTGTAGGGTGTAAACATGTTAGGATTGTTGTTGTGGTTTATTCTACTTTGTAAGTGCTGGTCGTGGGATATTGACTTGTTGAGTGTAGTGCCCTTTAGTGTATGTTATCGATGAAATACTTTTGTTGTGATTTCATGAATGAATATGAATGTGATTTATACTTTTTGGTTGGTTACTGTAGTTGTTTTGCTGCTTGAATCAATCATTTGAAAAGGAAGTTCAATGTATTCCATCTAGGAAGTTATACTTGTTCAAAGAATGTACGAATATAGATAAACCATATGTTCTTCAATTAGAGAAAAGTACATATATAACCCTACCTAATTCACATAAGTGCGAATATAACCTTTTGAGAATTAAAAGTGCAAATATAACCCTAGAGAGTTGATGTAAGTGCAATTTTACCCATTCCGACAGTTTAAGGATGGATTTCATTGAAAAGACTTTACCCATCCAAAATATAAAAGGAAAAAATAAAAATTGAATTAACTATTATACCCCTAACTATAAACCCTAACCAATTTTTCTTCCCTCCTCTTATTCAGCCGTTCTTTTTTCACCCACTTTCATTCCTCTTTCGCCCACTTTTGCCGTTAGGTATTTCGCTCACTTTCGCCCCTCTTCTTTCACCCCTCCTGGTAGGGCTTTCCTAACTTAGCCCCATTTTCTCATTCATACTCTCCTTCTTTGAATTTCTAACTCAGACCCCTTTTCACCCCTCTTCTTTCGCCCACATTTTTTGCCCAACATCAAGGGTTGTGCCGGCGATGGCAACGTCGTGCGGTGTTGACCTCGTGTGATGGTTCGTCAAGGCTGAGGAGCAGCAGTGGTGTCCCAGTTTGGCTCAACCGTGAAGGCGCTGTGGGTCGTAAGAGATGAGCGTGGAGAGGGTGGGGGTCATGAGAGATGGGAGACGTCGTGCGGTGTTGGCATTGTGCGATGGTCCAGCAAGGCTGGGGAGCAACGACGATATCCCGGTTCAGCTCGGCCATAGAGGTGAAGGTGGCAAGATCAAGGACTACAGTCGTGCCTAGATGGACGCCGGAGAAGCTCAGACTGGTGGAGGTGGAGCTGCAACGGCTTGGCAATCCCTGATGGTTGGTGGATCGTGCAGCGGGGATGTGTGAAGGAGGAGAGGGTAACAAACTGCTTTGGAGCGGGCCTGAGGTGGCGGCGGTGGTACTAGGGTTGGGATTGACACCGCGAAGACGGAGTTGGGTGGTGGTGGCAAAAGCCCTAGCGGCGAGGGAGGGAGAGGCTGACGGCGGAAAGGGTGGCTAGTGGCGGTGAAAACCCTAGCGGGGGGAGGTTGGCAACGGGAGGTGTGGCTGGTGGTGGAGGTGGAGCGGAGAATGTGGAAGCATAGCGCACTAGTGGAGAAAACCTTGATTAAACGCGATTATATTGGACCAAAGAAGGTATTTTTAGCCTTTTCTGGTCCTTCCTTTGATCGACTCGATCAAAGGCGGTTCGAATAAAATAGGTTTCAAATACATAACCTATTTCTGATGTCCCAAAAAATAGTTCGGTTTTCGGCAACGAATCAATCCCAGATCTAAAAACCTAAAACACTACAGCATGGTTCGCCGCCGTCCCCCTCTTTCCTGCACAAAAATAACATATCTGTAAAACATAGCAACATCTAGCAAACAACAAAAGATTAACAGCTAGCCAACAATAACAGATCGGTAAAACACATCAACAGAGGAATGTCAATGCTGGAAACCCTAAAACACAACGACGCCTAAGGGCTTCACTGGGGGAGGAGACGCAGAGGCGGAACTTGGTCGCGGCGGCGGAAGCTGTGAGGAGAAACGAAGACACTAGAGGAAAGTGGGGAGTGGTGGAGGAAAGAGGGGGACGACGAAGGAAAGAAGTTGAACGAAAGCAAAGGAAAGAGGTCGAGCGACAGCGGAGGAAAGTGGGGCGAAGGCGGAAGAAAAAGAGAGACAATGAAGGAATGTTGGGGGCATTGGCGGAGAAAATAGGGGGACGGCGGAGGAAAGTGAGGCGAGGACGGAAGAAACAAAGGGACGAGGGAGGAAAGTGAGGTGACTAAGAGCGACAACGGAGGAATGAGGGGGACATCGGAAGATAGAGGAGAGGGACGAAGGAAGAATATAACAGAGGCAGATCAGTTCTCAAGTTAGGAAAATAAAACTAACGGAATGATAGAGAGCTAGAAATAAACTAAGGGTCACTAGCTTTATATACTTAGGTCCAATATGCTAACAAAAACACCCAATTAAAGGTGGTTCTTCAATCAGCCTTCAATTGATGCTTCATTAAAAAAAAGTGCCTTCAAAAATTTTCGGGTGACTTGGGAGGGAGTTCTGACTACGGAACCTCCATCAGGTCTCAATCAAAGGCGGTTCCATAGTGGCAGCGAATGTGGTGGAGCAGTGGCAGTGGGTAAATGACATTTTTATCTTTCAAATTTTTTTATTAGGTTAATAGGGCATTTTGGTCTTTTTCGATTGGTCAACGGCCGGAAATGGTCAGTCAATGCCGGAATATAGCCTTTATGATTATATTTGCACTTACCTAAAGTAGTTATGATTGTTTTTGTATTTCAAATTATTTCAGGGTTATATGTGCACTTACTGAAATATATAGGGTTATGTTTGTATATATTCCCTTTAATTAAATGTTGATCTAACTCTCTATTTTTTTAGTTACTGTTGACTAATTCTAAATTTATTCAATTAGTGCTGATCTAATTACGTTATCTATCTACCAAAGTCACAAGCATTTGCAAGGTTGGAGACTCAATAAGTCATTTGTTATCTTGTAATATAGGCATGAATAACTACATTGGACCCCATCAATTTGTTAGGGACCATGTAGTTATGCTTGAGTAATATTGCATATTGTGTTGCTCTTAGATATTTTTTTTGTTGATACGTTAAATTGAATTGAATTTAAATATAGTAAAACTGATAATAACATATTAAAGTATAATTAAATCATGATAGTTTAAAGTTAACTGAATTCACATGAATTGATCTGCATTCAATTAAAATGAAGTTAAATTAGGATTTTGAGTGTTCATGTATTTAAAATGAAGTTAAATATGCACACCATTTATTCTAAATACACACACATATATATTATTTTTTCTTTGACATTTTATGTGCAAAAGTAAAGTTATAAATTTTGCAGGTAAATTGCACAGTGATTAATGAAAGAATAAGTATGTTTTAAATATTCAATTTACCTCATAATAAATAATTTTATCATCAATCTAATAGCAACGATTTTTCTCTCTAACATTTTACGTGCAAACAGAAAATATACAAAATTAGCAAGCAAACTATACGTTGTTTAATAAAAAGATCTTGGTCCATGGAGTAGGTAAGGGATGTTATTGGTGAATTTTGCACAAGGTTAAGGAGACTCAGGATTGAAAGGGGGGTTTGATCAACAAGAAATAGAGGACGAAGATGGTATTGTTACGTAGAGAGGATTAATCTCCTTGTCACAAGAATGTACTGAGTTAGAGTATATGACTGTGAACATAACCGATATCACAAATGTAGCCCTCGAGAGTGTAGGAGCACACTTAAAAAACCTCTCGGACGTCCGCTTGTCGTTATTGGATCGAGAAGAAATGATTATCGAGTTGTTGCTTAACAACAGAGTTTGGTCTCTTTTCATTGGATGCTCGACTGAGAATGTTTGCTCTTTGTTTTAGAGTATGGGGGCTAACATATGTTGGTCTCGAATACTTTGGGCAATATTGCCCAAATATCAGGTGGATGTTGTTCCGTTATGTTGGGGATTAGAATAGCATTCTTATAACGGAAATATATTTTTATATTTTTTCTTTGACACGTTATGTGCAAACATAATTATGCACTCAAACTGCACACTTAATAATGAAAGAATAAATTTATTTGAAGTATCTATTATACTTCATCCTAAGGCCTTGTTTTTTAAAACTTATTAAAACTGATATGATTTGATCTGAAATGAAATGAAATGAATTGAATTGAAATAACAATAAGTTCGTTAAAAAAAGTAATAATATGGGTAAATGAAGTAAAATTTGAACAAATTAAATTTCCACCGAATGAAACTGAACTAAACTGATTTGATCTGAATTGAATCAAAATAAGCTGAATTGAACCGATGAGTCGAATCCACATAAACTAAGTCTAAATGTAACTGCAAACAAAGATTTATGCGAATCACGTTGGCACGCACAATGTACAATTTACTTGCACTTCTAACACACCAAGAAAGTATTCCACACAAAGACTTCACAACTGATTATACAGTTGAGCCATCCTTTTTTTCTTTCAAGATTCAGCACCAAATCGAATACTAACAAATAACAGAAAAACAATTAAAGCACAGCAAAGATTGAATTGACTTGAACATCATTGTAATAATGTGCATTCTCTTGTGCGCGATTGTGTATAATTATAATTTATTTGTGACTACTGTGTAGATATTGTAATGCAGATTTAATAGCATAGAAATGTACATTTTACATGCATACGAGGGCTAAAAAATAATTTTAAAATTTGCGGAATTAAATCCTAACCCTTAGTACATTCAACTCTTCCCAAAACAGGGAGAAATTTTTACTATACCCACAAAATCATCCTCGTAAAACCCCTTTCGTAGATGGCGGAAAATACAGGGGAAGGTTGCTCTGCAGAACCCAGAAGTTGCTGAACAAATGGGAAGTAGAAATCATGTAAACTACAGAATCCAATTTTTTGGCGTAGTATGTTTGGTTGAATATATATTGGGTTTGAAGGAAGAAGAGACAAATTTATAGATTGCAGAATAGTCAGCCATCTGAAAAATATAAGTATGAACGATCTTATTACGGAAAGATATTTTTTAAAAAAAATGCTTTCACATTTTATGTGCAAGCAGTAAAGTTATCATTTTGCACGCAAACTGCACTGAAAGAATAAATATATTTGAAATATCTTTAATTTCTCATATTAAGTTCATGTTCTCTAAAGTTTATCTAAATTAATCTGATTTGATCTGAATTGAACTGAACCAAAATAAGTGAGTTGAAAAATATTAATAATATGACTAAATAAAGGTAAATTTTAATAAATTAAATTTTCTTTAAATTAATTTGAACTGAACTTATCTGAACTGGATCCACATAAACTAAATGTAACTGCACACAAAGATTTATGCGAATCACGATCGCACGTTAAAGGCACGATCTACACTTAAACATGCAGTTATAAGAGCAAGTCCAAGATTCTCTGAAACAGAGAATTTGATTGTTTTTAGAATTTTTAGGTGCTACATGAGCTCTAACAGGTTCTCCCTCTCATTCTCTAAAATAGAAATTTTAATGAAAGAGAATATTTGATTCTCTATATTGGTTGAGAGAGAAAAATAATTTGGAGAAATTAATATTTAATGTAACCAATAATTTAACACTTGAACTTTAAGGTTTATTTTTCATTTCTACCTAATATATTTAGGTCTAAACTACGACAACATTTAATTCTTGTTGAATCAACATATAAAATTAAACCATTGAACTCTGATTATTCATTCTTCTTTTTTCATTGAGCGATCAATTTTAATATTTTATGGTATTTTGAACTTAGAGAACTTCTCCTGTTAAACCATCTAACGATTAGACCAATTATAGCAAACCTCATTCTTATAATTCGAGATACATTTCATATTTTGAGATACATTTTAAAAGGTTTTCTAATGATGGGAAACTCGATGCAAGAAATGAAAACAAATATCAAATCACCCAATCAGTTATATTAATTATAAAATGACCTTGTGTAACGTTAGATTATCAAAAACAAGACTTTGTGTTAAATTTATGATCCTCAAATAAAAGTTAACATGAATCAAGAATATGACATTAAGAAATTAGTTATTGCATTCTTTATTTATTCGATGAGAAATAGTAAAATATCAAAATGGCTGTTTTTTGAAATTAGACTTCTTTAATTTTTCGTGCCAAAATATTGCCTTAATTTTCTAAATAGTAGCAAAAACTCATGAATTACCTAATTGATGATTTTTTTGAATTTAATAATCTTTTTTTGAAAGATAATAGTCTCTATTTTTAAATAGTAAAAATAGTTATAAAATATTTAATTAATTTTTATAAATGAATCAATAAAATGAGTGATTTCCTAACTTTTCTTAAGTTAGTATTTTCAAAGAGCAATTGAAAAATATATATAGAGAATATGAGTTTTAAAACTCCATTTTAAAGAAACTTTTGGAGAAAATGTTGGAATTATTCTAATACACCAAGAAAGTATTCCACACAAAGATTTCATAACTGATTATACACATAGTGCCACCCAATCTAAATTAATTCCCACATTAACCAACCAGTAGGTACATAATTAATAATAAAAATGCACATCAATTAGGCCATATATTAAGAAAAAAGGAAGATATCACCCTGAATCCAACTGCACTACATGTTTAGCCATCCTTTTTACCAAATCGAATACTGCAGTTCAAACACCATGTAACAAATAACAGAAAAACAATTAAATCACAACAAATATTAAATTGACTTGAACATCAGTACTGAAAAAAGAAAAAAAGTGTTTCTCCTGAAGCTTTACTTTAAATAATAATAATAATTAAAAGTCACTCATATATATGAGTGGGGATTAATCGGTACTCCTGGCCAATGCAAATATAAAGATTCCGAGTTACAAAATATCGACCAAGCGAAATGAGTCGTGGACAAATTTTGAGCAAAATAGCTAAGAAAATCAATGGTTGTGTTTCCATTTCTAATCCTCCACCCCCATGGTGTGAGATTAGAATGCCAGAAAACCATTTACTTCCTAATATCTAGAACAAGAGGTTCGGTGAATCATAGTATATTAGCAAAAAAAGAAGAAAAAGCTGTGAGGACATTCCTTTGGATCTGGAGCTTGTGAGTACGGATGTGAGACATGCTAAGCTGATTGATAATGCAGTCAAAGTGTTGAGAGCTATAGAAGATCTCCTTATATCACCATCTTTGCGTGTTGTTGCAGCTGATTTTGAATAACTTCAATCTATTCTTCATCTTGATTAGGAGCAGCTAAGATGTGAATTTGGCCAAGGTGATGTGCAACTTGGTTCTGCTCCCTATATATGTGATCAATCTGTATTTGGTGGGCATTTTGTAGTTCCTGGAGTTGCCAAAGTTCGTTGATCAGCTTCCAGGGAGCAACCCTTAGTCCATGAATCATTTGAACTACCTGCAATGAGTCAATTTCCACAATCAAAAGGAGAAAGTTACTTCTAACACATTTTTGTATACAAATCAAACATGATAAAAGCTCAGCATGCAGTGGGTCGTGAACTTGTTTCACAAAGCCCCTTCCCATGAACACAGTTTATGCCAAATGATTCCTAACAATAAAAACTGATATCGAATGATTTATAGAAGTGAAAGATGCATCATTGTTAAGTTTAAAGCCAATGTAAGGAGAATTTCATTTGTAAGCTTTGATAACTTTGAGTTTTGTCAACTTAAATCTGTGAAATAAACCTCTATCCACTAAAGTTTTACAATCATATTTAATGCATTGAGGATTATTAGTGAAGATGCTCACACAAGGAGAATGCATGTCAAGTTTAGGTTGGGGATGTGAGGCTTGATGCCATAAAAATATACCTGTTTCTACTTTTCCAATGTGTCCAGATTAAGAGATTAGGTAAAATATGAATCAAGTTATTTTTAGCCTTTGAAAATTGACTAACAGACCAAAACCATGATATGACATGAAAAACATGTGTAAATCTAATGACCCTCATCTCAGAAATGGTGAATATTTCATCCTAGAGGCTTCTACCCACATTACACTCATAGAAATAAAAATTATTGATGCTATCATAATGGCAATAGAAATGGAATTTTAAGGGAAGATGAAACCCCATTTTCCTCAAAATTTCATCAAATGGAACTAAGTTATTCAGCTAGATATTTTGGGAGGAATGAGGGAATTCCATACCTTAGATAGAGTAGGGATATTTATACCATTGTTTGACATTGAAGTATATGCAGAAAATATAGAAAACATACCTGATGGATCTAGTTTCCATATGATCAGATAATCCCTGTTAAACAAATGAATATGGTTGCATATCACATTGATGATGCTGCTATCAAATCCAGTAGAGAGAATATCTATGAGAGGGGTTTAGTTGGCTTTAAATTCAGCTATGGTTAGATCTAAGTGTCAGGGCTGATTATCAAGATTCCAGTGGTCTATTAATGATTCTAAACCTGTCCAATTAGCAATCCAAAAATTAGAGGATCCTCTGCCTATGATTGCCATGATGTTTTCTTCAGCAAATCTGGTAATGCCTTTGACTCTAGTCCACGGGTCAAATATCCTAAAAGAGTTTGGGAGGGACCATATGAGCTTAGACCAAAAAGTTTCTCCCTTTTGAAACTTCCAAAACAACTTAAGGGAGTAGCGTTTGATAACATTTTCTAGATTTTTGAAATTGAGGCCATTGTGTGTTACTGGGTAGCAAAGCCTGTGTCAATCCTTCTAGTGTTTCATCACCTGATCCTCTGTATCACCCCAAAGAAAATCCCTTAATATTTTATCAATTTGATGGGTGATGTGTTTAGTGGGAGACATAACACCACACATGTTGGGGGATTGATTTAAGAACATGCTTATTTAGGACCGCTCTTCCAGCTAAGTTTAGCCATTTATTTGTCCATTTATATATTTTTGCTCTGATCTTGTCCAAGAGGGGCTTGAAGTAGCAGTTTTTCTTCCTGCCCTTGAAGACTGGGACACCAAGGTAGGTAAAAGGAAATTCACCAGGATTCACATTAGTTAGGTTGTGGATTAGTTGAACCCTGAGCCTATCAGTTATATTACCTGTGTAAAATGCGCATTTACTGAAATTAACTTGTAGGCCAGAAACATTTTGATAATGCTTTAAGAAGCAGACAAGGTTGGTGATTAATTTCTTTGTTACCTTGATAAAAACCACTGTATCAAGGGCATATGACAAGTGAGAAATTTGCATTGCCCCAGTTGGCATAGAAAATTTGTCAATGTAACCGAGATGGAACATGATTTTTAGGCCTCTGTTCAAGAGCTCAGTTATAAAATTGAACAAGACGGGAGATAGCAGATCACCTTGTTTCAAACCCCTAGAGGGTTTGAAAAATCCTTAGTGTGTTCCGTTGATTAAAATAGAGAACCAAACTTAGCTTATGTTACGAAGGATGACTGAGACAAGGTTTCGCGGAATCCATATTTCAGAAGGAGTGTGTTAAGCATTGACCATGAAACTCTATCAAATGCCTTTGCCATATCAAGTTTTGCAATCATGTTCAGGCTTTGATTTCTTTAATATAAGAGTCTAACCATTTCTTGCATGATTAGAATGTTGTCCGATATCTCCCAACCTTCAATGAAGGCTGATTGTTCCAGGGATATACGTTTATGAATTACAAGTTTCAGCCTTTCATAGATGACCTTTGAGAAGACTTTATTTGTAAAATTCGATAAACTTATCGGCCTATACTCGAGAAGCTAACAAGTGTCTTAACTCAGGGAATTAAAGTGATGAGTGAGCTGGAAATGAGGTTCGGGATTTGATTTCCACCCATGAAATCCCTAATTGTAGAGAGCAGATCTAGTTTTATGATTTTCCAAGTTGCCCCAAAGAATTGACCATTAAATCCATACAGACCTCCTACACTATGTTCACCTAAATTGAATACTACTTGTTTTAGTTCCTCTAAAGTTACCTGTTTGAGCAGCTCAGTATTTTCCTCACTAGTGATTAATGAGGGGTTGTATGTTGGGAAATGGATTAAGCCTTGGCCCGAGGGGTCATTGTTAGTATCAGTTAAGAGTTCAGAGTAAAATTTAACCCCTGACTGCCCAATACTACCTCATTTAACCCCCTCCTGCCCTTTACAATTGCGAGAGTTGCGATTTGGTTGAAAATAAGACCCGGTTCAAAATTAGGGGTGGAAGGGCTAGGCATTTTTTAAAATTTAAACTTGGGTTAAATTTGAAAACAGCAAGCCAAAGAGATTAAGAAGATAACTTTAAGCGAAAACTTTGAATGAATTTGAATATCACAAAATCTTGTTTTATATTGAATTACCGACTAACTCTCACATGGGGTTAATTTATAATTGGTCAAGCACGGATATTAGTTCACATCCGCCCCATCCCTGCCTCGCTCCACTAGACCCTCTATATACATTCTAATTTAATGTATAATGAACCATTATTTATCCATAATGTACATATCTTACTTATAATATTTTCATTTAAATAATTATAAAAATTTTAATGTTAAAATTTTGATTTAAAAGCAAGTTTTAGGTATTTTTAGAGGTATAAGTGAGGAGAGTACAATGGGTTTGAAATGGGTAGGAAGACTCAAGTGAGTGATGGGGGTGGATATGAATTTTATATAATACCATTTGTGGCAGGGGTAGATTTTAATATTGTACCGCCATGAGTGATGGGGTGAGTATGAATATGAAAATTATAGGTGGATATGTGTATGAAGGGAGCATAATCCGCACCCACCTTGTCCCATTTCCATATAATAATATGACTAAATGAAACTATATTTAATGAAATTAAATTTCCATTGAAGTTAATTGAATTGAACTGAACTGATATGTAGACAATGTCTAGAGAACATGGCCTAAATGACAATTATGTAATGGCAAACTATGTGGTAACCCAAAGGTACCATGAGAACTGTATTCTCAGGGATATATTGTGTATTCTTAATTTTAATATTGTGCATTCTCTTGTGTGAGATTGTACATTATTATAATTTAATTGTGATTACTATGTAGCAATTGTAATGCACATTTAATAGTATTGAAATGTACATTCTACATGCGTACGATGCACATCCATGATATCCCAGAGCTACGGTATACAAATTGGTAGTAAGCGAGCAAAAAATAATAATCTAAAAGTGGACCGAAGGAACCATAATTTTGAACAAATTTTAAGGCAATGGAGTAAGGATTCAAAAATAAAATCCTAACAATTACTCCCTTTGTCCCACTCGAAATCGCATTGCAATCATTAGTATGTTGTGCAAGAAACATGTTTGATCATTAATATATTTACCTACATATAAGAATATGGTAAATAAAAAATAGATATTTAGAAACTACTTTTTACGACGAATTAAACAATACCATATACTATAATATTATTGTTCATATATTTATTCAAATATGCAATCAAATTTTGATAAACAATGGTGTCAAAAAAGCATGAGTGCAATTCAGTATGGACAGAGAGAGTAGTAGTTACATGTACATTCAACTCTTCCAAGATTCCGATATCAATTTGACTGAGTCCTCTACCAATTAATCCCTTTGTCCTCTACCAAAATCCAATATCAATTTGTAGTGCTATTATTGTGCAGCAAATGCTACCAAGTTCACACATCTGATGTATGCATATGATACCTCAATTTTTCTTAGGGGAGGAGAGAAAATATGAAAGGTATTAGGAAATTTTTGGATGCCTATCAAGCTACCTCAGGCCAGTTGATAAATTACCACATGAGTGAATATCTCCTTGGTAATAGAGCAAATCCTGCACAACATATAAAGGTTCATCCTATGTATGAAAAAAGGTGCACTTCTTTTTAAATACCTAGGAATTCCTATATTTAATGGTAGGAACAGAACCTCTAACTATAATGAGCTATTGGAAATTATAGATTCCAGACTCGGTGACTGGAAGAATAATTGGCTCTCTAAGGCGGGTAAGCTTTTGCTTATAAAATCTTGCACCTTATCACTCCCTATTCATATTTTCTGCTACTGTTCAGCCCCTTAAATCAGTTACTAAATTGATTGAAAGAAAAACTTCAAAATTTCTATGGGAATCTACTGTACTGGGAAACAAATAAGTGTGGAGAGTTTAGAATAAGATAAACTTTCCCAGTTCTGAAAATGGACTGGGAATAAGAAATGTCCACTAATTTATAATAGCTTTCTTCTTTAAATTATGGTGGAAAATGCAAATAAATGACACAATCTGGACTAACTTCCTTTGGTCAATTCCAGATTCTTCCAAGCCTTCTCCTATCTGGAATAGGATTTGTTCTATTACATAATTCTGTAATGGTAAATCCAAAATTATTTCGGGAAACAGGGAGTTTATGGAATGGGAACTAGGCTGGGGATGGTGCTCTATACTCTAAATGTCCTATTCTGAGCACCATCCCCAGCCTAGTTCCCATTCCAGAAACTACACCCAGATTTCTTCCTAGCTCGGGTTATAGAAAAGAAGCCACAACTAATCCCCATATTGGAGCCATATTTGGCTACTACCACAATCTCTATTTTGCAAGAAATCAAGCTCAATTAGAATTTCAAAGATCGTTGGGAGGTCGTCGTCGTATCTCTCAAAGATACAATTTATAAGTTCTAAATTTTTCCTAAATACAATTAAGTAGATAGTGGCTAATCGGGGTCGTCCACAAAGAAGAAGGATTTTCATAAGGGGTTTCACATATAAAGGTTAATATTACACTAGATATAAAGATATGCATATATATATATATATATATAAAAACTTGTAAAAA
>JAULKM010163564.1:0-16235 GCA_032355605.1 Rubia tinctorum | reverse complement strand
TTGGTTGTTTTTGTGAATTTGGCACACTTTCCTTTTATGGCAAGATTCCTTCAATTTCATCCACTCATTCTACTTTTGCCTTTTTAAATTCAATTTCATCCACACATTTCATTCACCTAAATCGAAGTACTTAAGGCTACCATGCCAATTCCAGTGAAACAGAGGGAGTACATCATAGATAAAAATAATCTTCATCTTTCTCCATAGGATCAAATGAGAAGGAAATGTTTTTAAGAAAAAGAAGAAGAGAATAAAACGGAAAAAAAAGTTGAAATATCAGATGGAGCAATTTAGATTGAGAACTTGCTGTTTTATTTCTCCTAGCTCTTTTAAGGCTTTGCTGTTTTGTTTCTCCCAACTCTTTGTATTCCACAATTATGTGAGACAAGATTACACAAAAATTTTGAGATGTTTTAACATGTTAACTCGACATGAAGGGCGGAGGCAGGAAGTATATATGACGGGGTTGAAAGGATTTTTTCCAGTTTTTATCTAAATCAAAATGGGCTGATAGAAGTTTTTTAAAACATTACTCTCAATAATTTCCACTAATTTTATTTTCGACGGAAACTGGAGTTCCCTCCAGCCGCGTGTTGCTCCGCCACCGTCGGCATACGGGTGAATTTCGTATCATTTAAGATGATTTGATTGAACATTAACATAAATTAATAGTTAAAGCATACTTATTAAACGTATTAATCCATTGTTATTGACACTTTATTTTTTATATTTGTTCTTTTGACAACACTTTCGTTCTTGTAATAAAGTTTAGATTATAATTATTCTCATAATTTAATTTTTTACTACTCCATTTAATATTCCACACTCATTTTATTTTCAAGAAAATACGTACGGAGTATGTATTGTGGAAAAGTTAAAGGATATACTCCAGACTTATTTAACACTATATTTTATGAGACAATATGCTATTGTCACGAACTACTGAATGAACATGTATTTTATTGGGATTTCGCTGAGAAAAGAACAATGAATTCTACATAATGAGAACTACAGAAACGAAAGGGGAATGGGAAGAATTGGAGAGAAGTTGATGAGGACAAATTCAACAGAAAAATATCACACAAAACCTGCTTTCTCCTTCTCTCCCCGTCCTATTAATATCTCCTAACCATTAACCGTTTTTCTGCCAAACTAACTGCTTCAGCACGAAGCTTCTTCTTGCTAACTTCTACTACCGCACTACCATATAAGAGCTCCATCATCTAGCTAAATACCATTATGCCCTTTGTTTAATTGGGCTATCTGACATACCTTCTCTCCTGAAATACAGTTTGTCCTCAAGCTAAAATAACTTAATACTGGAAATCTAGAAACTGTTTCATTATGAATGTATTGTCTTCCCATGATGACTCTTCCTCCGGAAAATGTCGCCACTGAATAAGCCACTGAATCTTTTGTTGAGTGCCCAAACCAATTAGTCTTCTCTGCAGAATTTGTTCAGGTTCTAAAATGAAGAATTCTGATTTTTCAGAGCTGGTAATATGAGTGATTACTACAGGAGGTGGTCCTTGATGTGGTTTCAAGAGTGACACATGAAAGATAGGATGAATTTTAGAGGTGATAGGCAATTGTAGTTTGCAAGCTATAGATCCAATTTTCTGGATGATAACATAAGGACCGAAAAACCATGGAACTAATTTCATATTGATCTGCTGCACTACAAAAATTTGTATATACTTTTGTAACTTGAGATAAACTAAGTCACCGGCCTGAAAGTTTCGATCAGTCCTCTTTTTATCATCATGAAACTTAAACTTTTCCTGCACTACCTTGAGATGATCCTTTAATAACATCTTAATCGACTCCCTCTGAACAATCAAATCTTCAATCGTTGTAATAACAACATCTGTAAATTCTCCCAATGGTATATGTTGTGGCTTAGTCCCACACAAAGCCTCATAAGGTGTCATCTTAATACTGGTTTGATAAGAGGTGTTGTATCACCACTCTGTCATTCCAATCCATTCATTCCATGTATCACACTTGTCTCCACACAAAAAATGCAGATATGATTCCAATATTTGATTAGTTATTTCGGTTTGTCCGTCAGTTTCAGGATGATATGAACTACTGAACTGTAGCTTAATTCCTAACCTTGTAAACAATTCCTTCCAAAATTGACTAGTAAAGATCATATCCCGATCACTAATTATGGCTTCAGGAAAACCAAGTAATCTGTAAATTTCTGCTAAAAACATGGTAGAAAGTTGCTGAGTTGTGAAAGGATGAGCTAGTGGAATAAAATGTGAGTACTTAGTTAGTCTGTCAACGACCGCCATTACCGTATCACAACCTTAGGATAAGGGAAGTTTTTCTATGGAATCCATAGAAATGTGCATCCATGGTCTTGTAGGTATAAGGAGTGGCTGTATAAGTTATGCCAGGTGTATATTTTCATGTTTACTTCTTTGGCAAACTAAGAAGTTCCTGACGAACCTGATTATGTCTTATCTCATACCAGGCCAAAAGAAAAGTGTTTCAATCCTTTTAATCGTCGTTGTTTGGCCCAAATGCCCCCCTCCCAAAGCAGAAGAATGTAGAGATTATAGTATAATATCGCTTATGTCTGCAGAAGAATCAACATAATTTCGACTAGATTTCTTCAAAACTCCATTGACATTCTGGAAATCATCCTTGCCAATCAAATTCCCCTGTAAAGTAGCTTGTAAAATATACTCCTGGGCTGCTCCATCTTCTTTATAACTTTTTTTGAATTTGACCCAACCAAGATGGTTGTGCTGAAGTTATCACCCTCACTTTTATCTTGGCATTTCTACTTTGACTCCATTCTTTATTTTTGTTCCAGATTCTGAGTAAAGTTCTGCCAAGATTCAGGCTTCTTCAAGCTGCAATTATCACTTATTTGGTCTTGAGGTTTGTTATCAAAGTTCTCCATTTTCCCTTGAGAATCTGTAATGTTGTTATATCCACACGAGTGAACACTAATGGATTGAATAATGTTTAAGGTGTTCACTCCTAAACTACCATCAACAAATTCTTAACTAGCTCTGCAACTTGCATCCAATTGCACATTATTTGATTATGAAACTTTCCACTGATCTCCCATGTCATTCTAAATTATTTTCATGCCAAGTTTCACCTTCTGGGTGTAGGATATCATTAGACACTTGAATAGGAATTCCAGACAAGGCGTCCGCAGCTCCGCTTTCCTTTCCTTTTCTATACTGAATTTCAAAACTCAAACCAAATAGTTTGGTAGCCCACTTATGTTGTAGTGCACTATGTAATTTCTTATTAAGCATGTACCTTAGTGATTGATGGTCAGTCTAAATTATGAAATGATGGCCAACTAAGTAATGTCTCCATTTATCAATTGTCATCACTATGGATAATAACTCTTTTTCATGTGTTGACAAACCTCGGTTCCTTTGACAGAAAAACTTTCCAATGAAAGCTATGAGGTGTTGATCTTGCATAAGAACCGCTCTCATACCTGTATCACTCGCATCCATTTCGATCATGAAATCTTTATTAAACTCTGGTAACTTCAGAACGGGAGCATAAGTGATGATAGTCTTCAAGTTTTGAAATGCTTGAGTAGCCGCAGAAGTCCATAAAAAAGCATCCTTTCTGAGCAGGTCATGTAGTGGTCTACTTATTGAACCATAAGATTTGATGAACTGTCTATAGTACCCCGTTAAGCCCAAAAATCCCAGCAATTCTTTCAGTATTCTAGGAACTGGCCAATCCAATATGCAACTGACCTTCTTAGGATCCATTTTAACTCCTGATGTGGTAATGACTTGTCCCAAATAATCAACCATATTTTAAGCAAAAACACACTTTAATGCCTTAGCAAACAACTTATGTTTCTTTAGTAAACTCAAGACCTACTTTAGGTGTTGTATGCGCTCATCCAAAGTTTGAGTATAAACCAAAATATCATTAAATAAGACCAATACAAACTTCCTAATATGGTTTTTGAAAACTTGATTCATTAGGGATTGGAATGTTGCAGGTTCGTTTGTCAATCTGAAAGGCATCACTAAGAACTCAACATCTCTAAGCGGTTTTAGCAATGTCTTCTTTTCTTACCCTTATTTGGTGGTAGCCAGATATTAGGTCTAGCTTAGAGAAATACTGGAATCCATACAATTCATCCAACAATTCATCAATTATTGGTATAGGAAATTTGTCCTTGATTGTAATCTCGTTCAATTTCGTATAATCTATACATAACCTCTATGTTTTATCTTTCTTTTTAACTAACAAAACAGGAGATGAATATGGACTGTTACAAATTTGAATAACCTGTTCTCAGAGCATCTCTTCCACCTGTCTCTCTATTTCAGCTTTGTGAGCATGGGGTTGTCTATATGGCATCATCTGAAATGGTTGGGATTCAGGTTTGAGTATAGTTTTATGATCAACATCTCTCACTGGTGGAAGGCCCTTTGGTATATCAAACACATCAGAATACCTGGTGAGTAGCTGTTGAATTTCTTGAGGTAAGCTAGTACCATAACCCTTCTCATTGTTCTGATCGTTGTAAGCTACATCTCGGTCTTCAAAATTTTTGCTACTTCCTGCATGTAACTACAACTTGAATTGTCCTCATAAGAGTTGTTCTTTGCAGCAGTATTAAGTCCCTGCATTTTGTTGCAACATGAGGTGTGCTCCTAAAAGTTATTCTTCATAGCAGTATGGAATAGTTTTCTCCTTTTGTATTCATCCATTTCTTTGCCTCACAACCCCTTATCATCTTGACCTTTACCTCCTTATCCATTCCAAAAACAGACCAATTAAGACCCTTGCTCCATAATGAGATACTTTTATCCATAAAATCGAAAGTGATAGGACTATAAAACTTTATCCAATCAACTCCCAACGGAATATCTAACTCGCCAAGAGGTAATACTCTCAAATTGTAATTGAACTAGTGTTGGTTTATTTCCTAGGAAACCTTAGGACAGTAATAGTACCCCTTCACTTTACTGCCATCAGCCACCTCTACGATGAAAGGCTCTGTAGTTAATTCCTGCCTTATCTTCAATTGCTCAACAATTTATGGGTTAATGAAACTGTTGTTACTCCCAGTGTCAATAAGTATACTGACTGTGTGTCCTTGCAACCTACCATGGAGAGTGATGGAATTGCATTTGGAATCTTCCCCACCTGTTGCCTTCAATATCATATGATCAGACTGATTTTCAAAAACTTGGGGATCAATCTGCTCATTTTCTACTATATAGACTTCCTCAACTCCATTACTATCTTTAGAGTTCATAAAATTCACTTGCCTAAACTTGCAAACATGTCTAACCCCGATTTTTTCTCCGCATTTAAAGCAAAGATTGTTTTCCCTTCTGAACTGAATCTCATGAGGAGAAATCCTCCTGAAGTTCCCATAGTTACTTATAATCCCTTTTAGTTTCTGAAACTTGGCCATAATTATTTGAATTGTTTCTCTCCCCTGTAAACTTCTAGTTGGATGTATTTCCATTTCCTGCATTTGATTGAGTCCAATTCGTATTCTTCCTAACCAATATTTTCCAGGTTTGTTCCCGTAGCAATGCAATTTCTATGGTTTCTTGCAAAGTGGAAGGCTTAAACAGCTTAACCTTTGGTTTTAACTCATCTTTCAAGCCACTAATAAAGCTCGACATAAAGTAAGACTCGGGTAGTAAGGGATTCTTACATATGATCAGAGATCAGAGATCTTCAAAGTTCTCCCAGTAGTTCTTGACTCTATCCCGCTGTATCAAATTATTGAATTCTTCCACTACGTTTTTACCGCCTGTTTCATTGAACCTCTTCATAACAACTTCTCTGAAATCACTCCGGCTCCATTCCGGGTTGATGAACTTTTCCCATAGAACCATATATCCGCCTTGTTTTCCAGATAAATTTCTATAGCATTGACTTTCTGAGACTCTGGAATCTGGAAGAAACTAAAAAAATTTCACATTTCCTAATCCACTCCCTCGGCTTTTCTCCATTGAAAACTGAGAGCTCAATTTTTGGTTGTTGATTACTCGTAATGTGACCTATCTTCTCTCCAATTGAAATTGTTACCCTTTGTTTTGGTCTGCTCTTCTCTGATGCCTCCACTGACTCTAGCTCCGTCATGATTTCCTTTATTTCGATCTTCTTGAGAATGTGTTTGAAAATAAGGCGAACCGAATGTTGATGACGAACTGGAATCATCCTCTTCCATCTGCTTGTTCTTTTCGGCATTTTTCTGAATCAATGTTGCGATTCTTTCCTCGAACAGCTGGAATCTGCGCTGCCACGCTTGATCCATACGTTATTCCAATTCTCTATTCATTGCTCCACATTTCCCCCCAATCGCAGCATACACCTGAGAATTTTGTAGCTCCGGTTGAGATTTCAAGTTCATAAAAAGCTATGAAATCTTGGAATCTTGATCCTTCGGTGGTTCTCGAACGTCTTTATCCTTGTGTTTTCCGCCATTCTTCCGAGGATTGAATGCTCTAATACCAAATTTGTCATGAACCACTGAATGAACATGTATTTTATTGGGATTTGTTTCGAAAAGAACAATGAATTCTACAGAATGAGAACACTAGAAACAAAAGGGGAATGAGAAGAATCTGAGAGAAGTTGATGAAGAGAAATTCAACATAAATATATCACACAAAACATGTTTTCTCATTCTCTCCCCATCCTATTAATATCTCCTAACAATTAACCGTTTTTAAACTAACTGCTTCATTGCAAAGCTTCTTCTTGCTAACTTCTGCTGCTGCACTGCTATATAAGAGATTCATCATCTAGCTAATGACCATTATGCCCTTTGTTTAATTGGGCTACCTGAGAGCTACATGGTCCTTGAAAATAGCAAGGACTGAATAGATGTCCACCAAAAAGGCCACTTCTAGAGTTGAGATTCATGAACCCATTACATAATTTAAAGAATAACACCTATTTTTCTTGTATGACTTATTATAATAAATCAAATGAAATCTAAATAATTTGAATTTAAATGAAAATAAAATTTAAAATTATAGATTAGGAATAAATTATATTGAACTAAATTGAAAAATTGACAGGTTAAAAAATGCTCTAAAACACTTTCAAGTAATGAATTAAATATCTTATTTAAAATGATGGTATCCATCTCAATTAATTTACTGGCCCTATTTAACAAATAGTTGGTAGCAATTAAATTTTGATTCAATTGATTTAGTTAGATTGTTTGACTTAATATTTGTGTTTAATAAATGATGACTTATCTATAATGGCACAAGAATGCAAGACATTTGCCTCTTGGTTGACGAAGGGTACATGTGCAAATATTATTAACTTCCTCCATTTTAAAAACTTTTGCCTAGGCTGTTTTGTAATTTGGGAATTGTCCAGGGCCCAGCTTGAAGTTTCATTTTTTGGACGTTATTTTGCCGCCTGTCTTTAGAGATTGTCTTCTCTGGGTTTCAATCAAATTGTACTTCATTCCTTAAATTTGGTAATCTGTCGAAAACTGACATATATGACAGAAATGCTCCCACGATGTGACGCTTCAATTATTCGTTCTCTGCTCTCTGGTATTAAACAATTCAGGTAACTCTCTTTGTGACTGTCCAGTTGTTGTAATTGATTTCCGGTGGAATTTGAATTATGTTTGGTCCAATTTCGATCGGAAGCTTTGGCTCTCCCTTGCTTTGAAGATGAGTGGCTGGGTCAGATTTGAAAACTGGAGGTTCGGTGCCCTTCAATTGTATCACGCATCATTCTCATTGCCCTCTTGTAGGTCAGGATTCAGGAATTCCAATAAGTTGTTTGGTTCAGTTCCGACCGGAGAATCTGATTCTCCCTTTCCTCGAAGGTTAGTGGTCTGGTTAGCTTTAGGTTATGCATTTCCAGTTACCTTGGATGGGGTGACAATGCTTCCCCTTGGACTCTTGCAGGTGACATTTTTTCAGTGAATGGATCGAGCCACTAAAAGGAGGAAGGCTTATGCCGAAATTCCCATGTAGGAGAAGGCGAGGATTCTCGCCAAACGAAGGTTGACTTATGCCAACAAAAGAAAAGCTGCAGTTGGCCCAGCCAGTCCCATGGATGTGCAAGTCAACAATGATGGGTTGGAAGGTTTGCTGACCAGCTTGCCTATTGGTATTTATTTGCAGCTTTGTCTTCTGTTTGCCTTTTGTTTGGTCATTGCCTATGAGCTACAAAATTTTCATGTTTCCCAATCCCTTTCTGAATGTATGTTTCTTTTGCTTGCGGGGTTTGCTTCTCTCTGAATTTATGTAAAGATAGCATTCCTTTAAGAAGTTTTGTAAAGCCAACAATCACGAGAATATGGCAGTGTGGAAGTAATTTTCAAGTCATACTCTTAAAAACCTGGTTGTAGTAAAAATCAAGTGAACTTCAACTCGTATAATCCACTTATTTTTCAGACAGTAATAGTTCAAGGTTATGTCTAAGAGATCGCTTAAGAGCCGTTCTCCCCCCCCCCCCCCACCCCCCTCTCCCGCCGCAAATCAGTACCCTTGATGAAGAGGATAAGACTCTGGTTGTCTTTAAAACCCATTCGATGTTAGCTTCCTGGAATTCACTAACTTGCCTAGCATCAATAGTCCAATGTCATTTGGAAAGACCACTTTACAGTCAAATTTAAGTTTGCAACATCAGCAACCTTGGTGAAACATACAAGTGAAATCAACTAAAAGAAAGGAAAAAAAACTAACAGTTTAGCAGAGCTGTACATTTCTAACCTGCCATTATTCCAGCCTCATTATGCCAAACTTTCACATTTTTCAACTTATCTGCCGCATGTTCTGGATAGTTTCCTGAGGTCTGATTATGTATGAATGATTCCTGTCTCCCTCCACACTGCTGCTCCTTTTGCATTCAGTCAGTGTTTCTCTTTGTGAATGAGAAAAAGTCCTGCGTCTTGGTCTCTGCTGCACCATTTTGTCCCCCACCAAAATTAGCCGATGAATGTCTAGCATTTTTGTCGTATGAGGTCAAGTGGTGTTTTATATGCATTGCCATGGATTTCTTTAGTTGGTTTTTACTTACCAGTTACGTTGCATGTTACTTTCGATTGTGCCTCAGTGTGAATGTCTTGCGCTGGAAAAAAAATATGCCTGCGAAATTGTTACCCAATTGATCATTGCTTAAGCTCCCCTGGTAAATATGCGTTGATGGAAACTTGATGTTGTTGTTTTGGGGGGATGTATGGTTTGCCTATGAACTAGGGTTCGTTTGCCTGTTCTGCCTTGGGTTAGTCTCCTTTTACAAAATCATTGAGATATTGGGTGATCTGTAACAGCCAAATAGAATAGTTTTTTATCCCCCCTTGGTTCATAAGAATTCTCCTCATCATGACACATTTCAATGGTTTAGGATCAGATCAGATGAAGGTAGTGTTGATTTATGTAGGATGTGGCTGTTGTGTGTGACCTTGTTAATTTACTAGCATGCGTTAACTAACTGCCGTAAGGAAAGCCACAGAGGAAGAATATGTGTGCTTCAGTTCATCATTTCTTGCAGCCTGTGGTTTCATATCCTTAACAACCTTCTACCGGTGAATTTTTTAAACGTGAATGACTTCTATTTTATCATATTGACAGCTAAATGAAACTGGGGTCGCTCTTCACATATTCCAAATTTTAGCCCTTGCTATTCTGTACTTTCTGCTTCCCACACCGTGAGGAAGCTAAGCAGCTGTGCACATGCATTGAGTGTTTACTTATCGCAATAATAATAAGTCAGCTTTATAAATTCTTTTTATGATTATCTGTGTACTCTCGTTTTGTTTTCTTCTTCTCCCGTTTTCTTCAATTTCAAACTCCTCCATACATTTACCTTTCTATGAAAACACTGTTGCTCATTCTTAGTGTTCTCCTTTGCTTGCAGGAAGTTCTGCTGCTGATCATTTAGCCGATGTGGAGATTCAGTCTGTCGCCGTTCTTGTGGCGGCTGTGATGGAGACTATTGAGCCATCCTCCCTTTCTGGTGATGTTTTTGGTTGGCTTGCTTCTCATGAACAACAGTGTGTTTTCCCTAAACTGTCGTTGCCTGAAACTTGTGCTGTAGGTTTGTCGCGCTCTCCTGAGTTTGTTTTGTTTTTGTTTGGTAGTTTTTTGAGGTTGTACTTAATTTTGCTACTAGCCATTACTGCTCTTTGTTAGTATGTGTTGAGATCACAATGTATGCATGTGTAGGTTGAACTTGTAGTTTGTGTTTTAAAATTTAGTTAAAAATGATTAATCTACTGGCCAAATTTTCTCGATCCCATCTTCGGGTGAGATTAATTGTTTGTCTATTTCAGCTCTTACCGTTGGTTGGTAGAATGTGTGATGCTGTGAAATCATTATTCTTTGTTTGATAATAAATAAAGGAAAATAAAAATTAGTTTTATATTTCCTATTGCATGCGTTGTTTGCACTATTGTTGTTTGAATCCAGTAGCTTGTCTTCTGGTTTCCTTTTATAGGACTTTGTATTCTGAGCATCCTTGTTCTTTCGTATTACTTTGGCCTTGGCTTTGGTTGAGATGAAAATTATTTCTTTTATATTCCCGCCCTCATTATTCTCGGGCCTATTTGTTAAGGTTCCCAATTTCTCCCTCTGCATCTGTTGTTGTTGTCTACTTTGCTGCTAAAAAGGAACTGTATTTAGTGGTTGTCTGCCTACACGCATCAGCGCTGTAATTCTGCCTTCGTTTAATAGTCGTGTGCGGATTATATTTCAGTTTATGTACCTGGAATATTTCATTTCCATACATGTCTTTAACTTCTCGTTTCATTATGCCTGAATGAATTCTGCTTCTTTTCACACCGCTCATCGCTTGCCATTCTTTTAAATTTAGTCACTGTTTCCCTCTGTTAATTACCCCCCCCCCCTTGGTCTCTGCTGCACCATTTTCTCCCCCACTCAAATATCACGGTAAATGTGTATGTCTTGCGCCATACGTGGTGAAACAAATTTTTGCCGTGCCGGGGTATATTTTTCGGCCTACTTTTTCTGTAACAGTTTGTCTAAGTATTACTCCCGCTTGTGCCTCAGTGCACAACCCTTTTTGCTGGAAGCTAAATCTGCCTCTAGAATATTTCCATAGTTGATTGGTGCTCAGGATTTCCTGTCAAGCCTGAGCCGGATCCGATGTCCTGTTACTGTTTTGTAGAAATTTTTGTTTCTCCTGTGAATTCCATTTTCCCCTTGTTCTGGGTCAAATTAGCTTTACTCAGGTAACGTCGAAAGCATTGAGTGGCCCGTAGCAGCCACATAAAACACTTTTGGAATTTAACCTTGTTACATCACAATTCTGCTATTTATTATACATTTGTATTGTTTCAGACTAGATGAAGTCAAGGGAGGTTTATTTAGGTTATGATAGTTGCGTATAACCTTGTTCCTCCCCTACCATGTGACATATTTATACACGATGATATTAATTCAAACTAATCTCAGCCTTTTCACATTCCCAGCATCTGGGTTCTGGCCTTCGTGTTTTCTCCCTCATAAACCTTAGGTAAAAAATCCATCGTGTAAGTGATTATGGTAGTACAGACAACAATGTCAATCTGATGCAAGAGACCTCATAGAGGAAGAATAAGTTTCCTTAGGTTCATCATTTTTCCCTATCTGTGTTTTCCAATCTCCAACAGCCTTCTACTGCTTATTTATCTAGAATATGGACACCTTCTGTATTTATTATGTTGCATGGTAGATGGAGCTGAAATCAGTCTTGCCGTATTGGCTAATTTTTACCATCAATATTCTTGAATGACACTGGAGTCAGTCTTCACATATTCCCAAAATTTACCTACACCATTCCATCGTTTCCACTTTACATATCGTTAGAAAGGTAAGCAACTATACACATATTTTGAATGATTACAGACAGCAACCATATTAGGCCAGCCATACTGGTTTTTACACTTTTGCCCTCTGATTTATGCTTTCATGTGCTTTCCATGCTATGTAGTTCAACTTTCAAAGCCTCCCTTGATGCGTTTTCTTCCAAATAGACTGTTCCTAACTATTTGCCCTTCTGCTGCACTTTCAGGGAGTTCGTCCGCTGCTCATGTCGCCGTTCCGGAGATCCAGTCTGTCGTCATTTCAATCCCACATATACTGAACACTGTCGAGCCATCCTTCATTCAGGGTGATCTACTTGGTCGGGGTGATTCTCAGGACCAATGATGTGTTCTTCCTGAACTACTGTCCCCTGGAAATTGTGGTGCAGGTTTGTCCCACTCCCATGGATGTGCTTGTTTTTTCCTTAATAGTTGGTTTGTCCATAGCAAATTTTGCTGACAGGACTTAATGGTCTTTTAAAGTATGTCTTTATATTGGAAATTATGCATGTGTAGATGCAATTTATGGTTGTGCTTTTCGCTTAAGTAAACAAAGGCTAATCCAATGATCATTTCTTTTTCCTCGCACGTGTGCAGTGGTAATTAGTCTTTATGCCGCTTACCTCTCACCATTATGTGGTAGGATGTGAGGTGGTGTAAATGTATTATTATTTTCTTTCCTTATACACATAGAATGAAAGAATCCATGTCTCCTGTTTCATGTGTTGTTGGCACTGCCTTCGCTTCCATCCAGTTCCTTTAGCTCTGGTTCACTTTTCAATGGCTTTGTATTGTAACCATACCTGCTGTTTCAGCTTATTTCAGCCTTCCATTTGATTGCTATATAATAACTGTCTTGCATGTTATGACTGCCTGATTTGCCGAAGAATATATGTTAAATTTGCATATTTTACCCCGTGCATGTCTTCATGGCTCATACTTTATGTGATGAAAATAAAATGTATTAATTGTTTGCCTACGCGTATACATAAGCGGTGGAATTCTGTAGCCAGTTAAACTGTCTGTCGCTACAACCTGTTGTATTTCTGCCAATGGTTTAAATTTTGTGCTCCAACCCGAACATTAATGCCTGCCTTTGCACTTTATTCGTTTTTGTGACCCTTCATCTTTCACTGATTTTTCCATTAGGAAATAGGGGGCCACCCTCCCGAGGTAAAAAAATTTACTCCTTTGTGGTTAGTAAGTCAGCGAAATTACTGCCTGAGGTTAGCCCTTGTCTACACTGTGGTGCTAAGCGGTTTTTTGCTGAGCCTAAGAATTTCTGTTGCGCTTCCGGCTAGGCATCTTTGGTGTCTATACCTATGACTGACTGTATTCTTGAGTTGCTAACTGGGAAGGATGAAAGATCGGTTAATTTTAAGAGGTATATTAGGACTTACAATAATAACTTTGGTTTTACAACCTTTGGTGTGCACTATGATACCACTCTAACATCCAATATTAGCGGTGTCTATACTTTTAAAGTGCATGGACAAATATACCATTTCTTACCACCTTTGCAATGCACCACTGAATATAGTCCTTCCGGCGTCCAACTGTATTTTTTTGACACTGATCACGACCTGGAGGCACGTTCTGCATCATATGGTGGCTTTGGAACAGAAATTGTCAGATTGTTGATGAAGGAGTTAGCTTCAAACCCATACTGTCAGGTCTTTAAATCATTAAGAGACATTCCTTGTCTAGCATCAGCTGCCTTTGTCCTGAATGGTAACCCAAGGCTTGATCAGCGCGTGTATAATCTTCCATCAACATCTCAAGTGGCGGCTGTTTATGTTGAACTTCCGGATCCCTACGCTGACCGCACTATACCCATCCGGGTTTATGATTCTCTCAATAAAGGGTATGCCATTAAACACTACTATGGCTGCTATGATCCATTACAGTACCCTATTTTATTTCCAAGAGGTCAGAGTGGTCGGAACCTAAATATTTAGAGGTTGAGAAGGAGAAAGAGGATACAGGAGGATGATCAGAACAGTACATTTAATTTCCAATCTCCTGAGGCATTAATCTTAGCTGAAGAGATAGGTTTGGAATAATTATTTTGCCCTTTATATTGTACATACTAAATTCTGCCTCACGTTCATATCGATTCGTTGGACCAATAATAACCTTTTGATGATTGCTTTATTTGTTCCCCGCAGTTGTTCAAAATGAAGGTAAGAAGGCCAACACTGTCACTACCCAGGAATATTACTGCTACAAACTTCAGATGTGATAGGAAGACCTGTCCATGCTATTGCATACGGGTAGATTATTTCAGCAGTATGTAGTTGATATGTACATAAAAATCGAGACCAGCAGGTTAGAATTTCTGAGACATAAGCAATCGGATACTCGAACTGAGATGTTGCGAGGCATTGTTGATGGTTTGGGAGATGGTTTGGATGTGGGGTCTACATTGGGCCGCCATGTTGTGCTGCCGACGTCATTTATTGGGGGCCTCAGGATATGAAACGTAGGTACCTTGATGCTATGGCGATAGTTCAAAAATTGGGGGAGCCAGATATATTTCTGACAATGACATGCAACCCCAATTGGGTTGAGATACAGTCCAACCTGTTATATGGTGAGGCAGTAAATGATCGACCTGACTTGCTAGCGCGCGTATTCAAAGCAAAAGTTGAGCTGCTTAAAGGCGATCTGATTAAGAAAAAACTTTTTGGGGCAGTGGAATCGATCATCTATTTTATAGAGTATAAAAAATGATGATTTCCACATTGCCATATGCTGATAATTCTGAAATCTGGATCAAAGCCTCTAGGCTCTGAAGCAGATGATAGAATCGTTTCTGCTGAGCTACCCGATCCTAAGGTGGAGCCACATTTATATGAAGTTATCTCTAAGCACATGATTCATGGGCCTTGCGGTGTTTATAATCCTAAAATCCTGTGCATGAAGGATGGAAAGTGCAAGTATGGTTATCCCAAGGAATTCAGAAGTTATACTTGTCATACTGAGGATGGGTACCCTCTGTACCGTCGAAGAAATGATGGGCGTACCATTCGGATCAGAAATCTTGAAATGGGCAACCAGTGGGTGGTTGGGTATAATAAATATATGTCGTCAACTTAAGATTGTCATTTGAACGTAGAGATATTCTCAAGTATATGCCTTATACGTTATGTCCACAAGTATTTATTATAGGGGTCTGATAAAGTCTCCATCGCAATCGCAGCGGGCGGGGAGAACCAGAATATTGATGAGATTAGACAATTCCAAGAAGCTAGATGGATAGGCCCTTCGGAAGCGGCATGACGTATTTATGGTTTTAAATTAAACCACCCCGTCAGTTTACAAACTTCAAGTTCATCTTGATGGCCACCAACTGTTGACATTTGATAAGAATGCTAGCCTGGAGTCGTTAGCAGATAATTGTTTCTTGGCAAGAACAACATTGACAGAGTTTTTCAATACCAATAAATATGATAGAGCAGCAAAGAAACTGAGGTTGCTTTGCAAGGAATTCCCAGAATTTTATGTTTGGTGTGCTAGATCAGGGGCGTGGTTTATAAGGAAACAAAGAGATGTTATTGGAAGATTGGTCTCGGTCAGTCCTAGAGAAGGAGAAAGATATTATATGCGTTTGTTGCTTTGTCGTGTAAGGGCTCCCAGTTCTTTTGATGATCTGTTAACTGTTGACGGACATAAACACAACTCTTACAGAGAAGCTGCAATGAGGCTTGGCTTGCTAAGCTCTGATAATTACATTGAAGAAGCCCTTGATTAGGCTTGTGGGTTTCAAATGGCCGTGTCTTTGAGATCGTTATTTGCTATACTTCTTGTTTTTTGCTCTCCAAATGAGCCCAAAAGACTATGGAGGAAGTATAAGTATGAGCTTTGTGCTGATTTGAAATATGCTGCAAGATTTGCTGAACATAATGACCAAATGATTGAGTTTAAAGTTATGCAAATTATTAATGGATATTTAGTTGAGATGGGAAAAGATTTGACAGATTTTGACCTGATGGTGGATCCTTCAATCAGCATGCCGGATGATATTTTAACCAAAGAATATGTGTGTGAGAGAAATATAAGGGAGAGTGAGGCAAATTTATTATTGGAGGCTGCATTGAACGTCGAGCAAATAAAAGCCTACGATTATATTATTGACAGTGTTTTATCGGAGAATGGAGATTCTTTTTTTCATTGATGGCTCAGGGGGTACCGGTAAAACATTCCTGTATCAGGCCTTATTAGCAGTCGTTAGATCTCGGGGTTTTATAGCTCTTGCGGTCGCAACTTCTGGTGTAGCAGCCTCTATTTTACCTGGTGGCAGGACAGCTCATTCGCATTTTAAATTTCCATTAGATGTTGATGGTAGCCATGTTTGTTCAATCAGTAAACAAAGTGGGCTTGCTAAGTTGATAAGTGAGACGAAGCTGATAATATGGGATGA
>JAULKM010163554.1:0-16235 GCA_032355605.1 Rubia tinctorum | reverse complement strand
TGTCACTTAGAGGATCACGAACATAACCCTTGAATGTTTGATCAAGACGTGGAATGTCTTCATTTATGGTGGTAGTCATACCCTGATCTCCATCAGTTTATGGCAAACAATTCATCAAATCTACTTTGACACCCGGCTGAAGAAGAAGAAAAATGATCACACTCATTCTATTTTTTCTTCAATAGTTCCAATAAATCGTTAATGCGAGAAAACTGCTCAACAATGATAAGGGTCTTTTGATGTGCCTTGCTAGCCTTTCTTACAACGAAATTCTTAGCCTCCTCTTCTGGCAAAGCATTCTAACCATGCTCAACTGTTGGCGCTGAATAAGGTT
The DNA here is from genome assembly GCA_032355605.1 of Rubia tinctorum. Lineage (NCBI taxonomy): Eukaryota > Viridiplantae > Streptophyta > Magnoliopsida > Gentianales > Rubiaceae > Rubia > Rubia tinctorum. The sequence continues at coordinate 15,901 of JAULKM010163554.1, read as the reverse complement.
GTTCTGCTCAGCACAAAAATCTTTCAGTTTGCAGACAGAATCTTGAGTATACTTTAAAGTCTTATTCCACCCAACTTCAAGGTCATTGATAATAAGTAACATATACCTTAGGTGAATATGCAAAAAAGTGCCCATTCATAAACACTGATGGGAAGATTGAGCGAACGCATGTATACACCTACAAATTGAAGATCGACTAAATTATGAACTATATCTCTGTCCTGTGACTCAATATTATAACCCTCAGGTAAAAATTGGCTTCAAGGACACGACGAAGTAGGAGAAGGATATGGTGTGGAAGTAGGAATTTTCCACCCAATATATAAAGGAAGGGATTCCAAATTAGAGAAGTGATTAGCAATAACAAGCTTAACACATTCCTTAGATAAAGACTGGCTAGCTTTGATCATCTTAATAGGGTAAGGTGAATGACGAGAGAAAAATCCAAGGCGATTAGGAAAATGAACATTAGATAACAAATAGTCAAGACTTTTCAAAAGCTTATGATCAACCAAAATATCAAGGCCTTGGATGTAAATAAATATGATGAGAAGTTGCAAAATTAGAAAGGCTATAAAAAATTTAACATCTATAATAGTACAAAGATTACAGACATACTTCATAATATTGTTATGAATTACAAATAAAGCCTCAGAATTTATATCACAAGGTTTACTAACATTAGAAAGGGAGGTAGATGGATGTTTAACACCAACAACATAATCCTCCTTGCTCTCATGCTGAGTAGAGCCTTCAGGGTTTAGATTAGCCTCAGCGTTTGCATCGACATCAGGATTAGAAGGTGGCTCAGACAAGTGAGGCTCAGAAGTACGAGAACCAAAGGGAAGATCTTAAAAATAATCAACCGCACATTCCTTTAGCTCCGCCACAGAAGGCAAACAAGGAACATTGGCGAGGTGGGACAGTAAGGAATAAGGATGACCACTATAAAAAATGCTGCGAATGAACTCTTTGTTAACTATAGCCTTATGTTGCCCCAACACTTTCTCAGACTTAACCAGTTTAGGAAGGGCCCGAGCCTTCACAGTAGGGTTCAGTCTTAGTAGTTTGGCCAGAGCCTCGGAGTACCCAACATTGCTAGCGGAGGTAGAAACTTCTTCAAATAAGTTTTAGAAAGACTCTTTCTTCATAAGTCGATCAATAAGAACTTGTGGGCACCCAGGTGAAGTAGGACCATTAGTCCGCATTTACTCCAACTCAAAACGCATTCCATCAGCTTCCTTATCGGCGGCCAAGGCATGCTCTTCAGCAGAGCGTGCAAGTTTTTCATTAGCTTCAAGAGAGAGAGATTCAAAGAAGTAACCTTCGCTTTACCTACCATTTTTCTAGAAGAGAGCCATCTCCCTTATTGAACTCGGCAACTCGTTTGGTGATGATCCAAAGACTCACACCAACCTTATTTTCAAAAACATGAAAACAAATATAACTTTTAGACATCGAAATAGAGAAGCACCAAATGAAACCACAATATAATCCCTAAGAAACATACAACAACCATTGTCTCATTGAGAGAAAGTTTGGATAAGGTCCTTCTACCATCAAGCTGTGGTTTTGTGAGAGAAGTTTGGGATGAGAATGATTAGTAGGCCCCTTTTTCCTGGGAGGCTCCAAATCATTCGAGGATCCATCTGTTCGATCCTTTTTCCTTATTTTGTGGGAGGTATCATTGGTATTGCAAGCGGTTACCTCCCTACTTTCCTTAGCCATGACCTCAAAAGTTATTAGCTGCGAGTTAGCTTCAATATCATTTTCTTGGAAGGAAACGGTTGAAATGTTGTCATTTGTTTCTATAGCCACAATTTCTGGCTACGCATTTTCATTATCATAGATAAAGTTCATCTCAAGGAGGCGCTTGGTTAAATCCATATCTGCAAAACATTATACAAAGCAAGTCAGATGAACACACCGAGACAATAAGATAATGACAACAGTAAGAGAAAAATAAGTAGGACAAGGAAAAATGACAAAATAACAACAAGAAAATACCTTCGCTCTCATTATTAGCATGTCAAAGACAGATTGAATGTTCGCTGAGTGTTAACACAACCTTAGACTCACCATTAAGGCGAACCCCAACCTTAGGAAGTTTTTATTTAGGAAAATTATATTTCAAAACTGGAAAAGCTTGATCACTGTCATTACCAAGTTTTAGAAATAAATTGTTTTATTCAATTTACCACAGTTAGGAAATCCACTGACAAACTAAAAAATTGGAACGACTTGGTAAAGGGTGAATTCGTTAAATGAGTTTTCACCTTGCTAAGCTGATAAAGGCTACAGAATAAGCCAATTGAAAATTGGACTTGAGCCACTTCACTCACATGATAGAAGAAAACAATACTTGAAACAACCTTAGGGTGGAGCTGAGATATTGCGACTCGATAATGTGAGAGTAAGTCTAGAACGTGTTGAGGTATGGGATAACAAGTCCAAACTTAAATAATCTAAATAGCAGGAGATAATGCCAGAAGGAGGGGTGCAAACACTTTCAGAAGGCTCAGGAGCCCTAAGCTCATACGAAGAAATAAAAAGGAAACCTATCCTTATGATTTTCCAAGCAGTAATAGCAAAGAATTTTACTAAAGGTAGAAGAACCGGTGAGTTGGTCGGAATCCTCCCCGGAATTAACATTGTCAACAAGGACATCTTTTACAAAAGTTTCGGAAATATTAGAGGTAGACATTGAGGCAGTAAGAAGTCCTAAGATCCAGACAAATGTTATATTAATTACATTCACAGAATTCAAAAAGGAAAATTTTGGAGATATCTTAAAGAAAGAACATAGAGAATGAACTGGAAAAACGACCGAATAAACTATAGCAAAAGACCAAAAAAGAAAATTACTAGAGAAGAGACACCCAACAAATTCAAAACTACAAAAATATTTAGAAATGAAAAATAGATTGAGAACAGAATAATTTACGAGATTAATGGATTACTATGGAAGACTGGAGAAATAAAGAAGAAGTGAAGAAGATGAAGAATTGGAAATGGATGTGGAATTAAATTAAAGAAATCGAAAAGCCAAAAGGAAACAAAAATAAATAATCACGGACTGACAAAAAGTGAATTGCCTTTTTAGGAATTTGTGAATGCGGCGGTGTTTAAGTGGAGAGAATACACTGAATAGTGACGGAGTTAAATCACAAAAATTGAAGCAATTATAAGGGGGGGGGGGGAAACGTAACGGCAGAAGAGGAAATCCTAGAATGTTGATAGCAAATAAAAAGGAGAAAATCTAAGCTCCAGGATCGCAACAGCTGGAATTATACCAAAATCATTATAGTTTCAAATTTTGAATTCAAATTTCAAAGGATGGACAACTCAATGGGTTAACAAACACAACCAAGAAGCACACAACACTTAGCGAGAGTGGTTCAAGTCGTTGCGATAACAAACTTTTTACTACAGTTCAAGAAATGAACGGAATAATAGTTCGTGTATAGCTTTCAACTACAATCACATATTCATTTTTTGTTGACTTTGTGGTTGGGAGGGGGGGGGGGGGGGTTATAGTGTATACCTAGCTTAGCAACTAGAGGCTGCCGACTTTGAGGCCCATCCCAATCTCAATTTACGAACAGTCAAAGCCATGCAGACCAAGGTTCAAGTCAAACACGAACAGATAAAGGCATGAAGTTGTGATTGTAGATCCAACCATAAACCAAGAAAGACATAATGAGGACAAGCACATAGACCTGAACCGAGAATATAGTGACCATGGTGTGCTCCATGATCTCAAGCCCTAATAATGTGGAGACACGACCACGATAGGCTATAAATACAGGAAGAGAAACACTAGCTTAGATAAGTGAAACTAAATTGAGAAATTATAGTTCTCTAAGGAAAATACTGACTTGATCATCAGAGTGTTTTTCCTGGAAGAAGAGACATTTTACGGTGAACCACGCGTGCTTTACTTGGTTTGATTACCACATCAAAAGTGAAGAGAGAAAAAGGCCTAAAAGGCCAATAGCAAAACCCTAGTACCCAGTCTTGCACGGTTGGTGCCCATGGTCTGTGTGCATATGCACTGGATGTGTCCTAGAATGGTTTCTTGGCACCAACTGGTCGCACAGGTCATGCGGGTCTACATGGCTCTTGTCTTGGAGCTTTGTCTCGTACTTTCCTGCTAGTAGGGGCAATCCAAAATTGCACAACCCGTGTTATAATTTCTTCTACCCTTCCATTTGATTGCATGGGTTGTGCGGATCTGCACTACCCGTGCCTATCGAAATTGAATAGGACTTTTGCCTTCTTGCAAGCTCTTCGATCTTTTATCCTTTTAAGCTCAGTGGCCTTCATTCTTCTACCAATCTTGCAGTTGTACTTCAATCTACTAAGAACCTTGTAGATGTCCTTCACTGATGAGTACTTTACAATTCAAAGCTAATAAAAAGGATCAAGATACTCATAAAGGAAAAATCCCATTAGTTTCACAATTGGCTAAAAAAAATAGGGAATTTAAATAAAAAACCAAAAAGGATGGTTCTAACTCCCTATTGTGTATAACCTATCTAAACCTAACTAACCATCAACAAATTAATTTAAAAAGAGATGTTAAATGATCTAAGAAAACATGCCTTTCACGGCTCATTAAATCCCTCACACTTAAACCTTTACTCATCCTTGATTAAAAAAGAACAAGTGAAGATCAAAGAGTATATGAAGCACACAAATTCCCAAAACACCTAACATTTTATTAGTAGAAAAACTCTAACCCAAGGATAAAAGAATATCAAACTCTCACATTCAAAACTTAAGGTGTTCTAAACCAACCAACAAACCAAGAATAAGAATGAGGTATCATGTTCCAAAAAAGGCATGAGAACTAGTTTAATCTACCTCAAAAGCTACCAAAACACCAAACAAGAGAAGAATATGATATATATATATATATATACATATATATATATATACATATATATATATATATATTTCATTTTCTCTCATTTTGTCTAGGAGCCTATATATATATATATATTTCATTTTCTCTCATTTTGTCTAGGAGCCTTCTCAGGTTTTCTTCCTAGCATCTCATTTTCTTTAAAACCTCATACCTCACCCTTTTTCTCACCCGTTGGCCTCTCATTTTTTTCATGGGCTGCCCATTCGGTTTTTCAACCTACTGGGCCTCCCAATTTTGCCTTACTCTCTCATTTAGGTTTTTGACTTAGCGGGACAATTTTTCATTTTTCATTTTTTTCAAATTTTTTTGGACTTCAGTTATAAAAATTTCTCTAAAAGTGAGCTTCATACTACAAGTAACATCCATTGCATCAAGCCTTGACCCCTCACAAATTTCCTATTGCCTCCATATCCTTGGCCTCCTTGGTATTTTAAGCCTTTACCTCTTCAAAATTGTCTTGCTCTTGGGGGCATATATCTGTCAAATGATCTAGTTCCCAAAATCCACACACTCAAACCTGTTGCATCCTCTCTTTCATAAATCATTTCATCATATTGGCAAGCCCTTACACTTGATATTTTAGATTAGCAGAGTGTGTCACTTCTTCACTGGCTCGAGTACTTGACCTAGTGTCAAACTGCCTTATTCCGTTACCAATTTCCTCAAAAAGTGACATGGCCTACTTTAGGCTATTTTTTTTTCAATGGATCCAATGTATCCTGCATTAATCATTCTCATATCATCATCTCATAATCCCTAAAAAAATTCGTAGACCAAATCACCATCCTTGAATGGATGATATGTACAACTAGCCAAAAATCTCTTGAACCTTTTCCAATACTTATAAAGGTTTTTGTTGGGATGCTGGGAAATGTTGGAAAATTTCTTAATGATCCCAAAGGATTTTGAAGCTGGGAAGAATGTTTCCAAGAAACTCCTCTTCATGTCGTTCCAAATCTTAATGGACCTCAAAGGCAAGTAGTACAACTCGTCTTTGGCGGAATATTTAAGTGAAAAAGGGAAAGAAAAAAGGTTCTAATATTATTCTGAAACTCTTGGGGTTTACATGTTAGTGCAGATGAGGTGGAACTTGGGGAGGTGCTTATTCGATTCATCTCCGGGCATGACATAAAATGTTAGCAATTACTATATCATTTCAGACTTGAGCTCACAGGTCACATTGGCAGGTAAAGGTGGGAAAATGATGTAGAGAGGTTGATTCTCTCGATTTGGAGCCATAAGCTATCTGAGAGTCCTATTATACTCAGCCATTGGTATCTCTCTCTCAGTATCAACAAGTCATCACGTAACTTCCTAGGTTGCTCTCCTACTCCTTCTACGTCTACCTGTGGTTTGAGGTAAGTAATATAGAGGTCCTAAGTTCATGGTACGTGCATGTATCATAAAAAAGAATCCAAATAGTAGTGGTCCTTAAACAATCACTTGCACACATGTAATAATACTTTAAGAAAACAAACAAGAGCTCAATATAAAAAGTACAAAAGAAAAAATAAAATCAAAAGCTGTTCAAATAACTAAGCTATCTATCATATAAACACACCCTAAATCCCTGGCTGCGGTGCCAAAATTCGGTAAGGACCTGAGTGTCATTACAAAACTTGGATCCTTGCAACCAAAGATAAGAGTTATATGTTGCTCCCCCATTTAATTCTAACTACAATAAAGTAGATACTAGTAAGATAGGGTGTCGTCCACGGAGACCTAGGGGTTTAAATGATAGTGTTGCAAAGTTCACAATCGGGCGTCACCTCTAGTGTGTGTTAAGAGTAGAATACATGGGAGGTTTTGTTTAAAAATATTTATACTAACAACTACAGTCATAAATTAAGATAGCGAAATAAATATAGTTATAATGAACCTTGGGGGGGGGGGAGGGGTATTTTCATCAAATGATTAACATACAAGTTGATCCTAGACTTTTATTCATATTCAAGAACTATATTTCTATTTATTTTATTTATCACACGATGTGGATATGTTAATTCCCCGGCAGTTCCCTCGATTTTTCACACCACCGGTTCCGCCCCCTCCTTAACATATCACCTCCTCCACATATAGTATAGAGGAGCACTTACGGGCAAAAACTCTATCCCTCACTATTGAGGTTAATAATCCTATAGCTTTAACAAGCGAATTAAACCCAATAGTAACATGAATCATCGGGACCTCCACCATGAATATCTATCCTAAACCCATGTTGTTCCACTTAGGACATTAGTACATCACACTACAAGAAACAATACCTATTAACTCAGTTCTACATGAATTTTTACCTCGGTTATCAGCCATAAAAAAATCGAGGTAAATGTAGCTGAAGTAAAAAGTGTATTTTTTACCTCATTTTTTAATCGACGTCGGTAAGTTTTATGATCAACATCAATCAATGGCACTCGGCCGACAATGGGAAATCACACCTACAACATCGCTAAACTTGAAATTGGCATATACAATAAATCAACGTCGGCTGTAATGTGAAGGCATACGATGTGTTAATAAAATTTGCGACGTCGTTTAGTCCTTTTTCTCACTCCTTAAAAACATGGCATGATATTGGGTACACAATCAATGTACACTATATAACATGTAACGTAGTTAACATACTTAATGAAAATATTCAATAATTGTTAAATGGGAAAAAACAAGAAGAAGGTATGTTCATAAAATTGCTAAATGAACATGGAATGGAGGGAAAACTACCTAAAATAATTTGAACTCGGAGATGCTCCATCCTAGGTTACTTGTTGATGTTTGGGAGAAGAGAGTAGATTGAGTTGAGTAGTTGAAATGTTGTGAATGGTGAGGAAGGAGTGGATTTGGGGTAGTAGGAATTCATGTGTCGGAGAAGAGAAGGTAATGTCTCTTGTTGCTGAATATGATATTGGTGTGTACCTAGTCTATAATCTGGAGGCTCCTGGCCCTTAGGACCATCCCAATACTTTACCATGTCGCCCAATCTCCACATTGCTAATGAACTGAGAAAGGTGGATCTTTGTCTCAAAGACTCGGCCACGAACTGATAAAGGTGGAACCACGTTTGAAGGTTTAACCATGAACCAAAATTGTTGGAAGCATTATCCAATCCACGATCTCAGATGTTGACAATACGGAACCACGATTGTAGACATCCATAAATACAAGGAGAGTAACATTGAATAAGGTAAGCAAGACTAAACAGAGAAATTCAAGTTCTCTAAGGAAAAGACTGACTTGATCGTCGGAGTTTTTTCCCCGGAATCACTTCTGGGATCTATTTTGCAGAAGGAAATACTTCACCGTGAATAGTGAGGATTTTACTTGATCATATTACCACATCATTTGCAACGTCTATGGGGAATCAATTATTTCGTCCTAAATTCCTTCAAGTAACAATGGTATTCATTATAAGTGAAAAAACCATAATCACCAGACATAAGAAAAAATAGCTGGATGCAGCAAGAGCATGCATCCTAACCAACATCAAGTGTTCATCCACAGTACAGAAAGAGAACACAATAAGGAAGATACAGAGGATGCACACAAACCAAGAAAAAGAAAGAAGAGTGTTCGTAGCATTCTAGGAGGCAAACATGGAAATTCTGTAAATTAAGTTTTTTACCACTCTCAAGCAGAAATCCACGAAGATAAGCAAAAAATAAAGTCAACTATAGAAGAGCCTTAAGTATGAGGAAGATTTAATGGAGATCGTGGCGGACGATGATGCAGATAAGTCGCCATTGGTGTCACATCTTCATGATTTTAAGATAGCAAAGAACTTCAAGTTACCTTTGCATGTTAAAATCTATAATGGAACCAAAGACCCGAAGGAATTATTGCATTCCTATCACAATAGCATGATATTTTACGATGCATACATAGAGTTGGTGAGTAAATCTTTCCATGTCTTCTTATCAGGGCCAACAATCACATGGTACGAAGACTTACCGAGTGGAAGTGTTTAATCTTGGGAATAGTTGTCGGATTTGTTTTTGGGGGGGCTTCTACCAGAAGCAGAAGTTCACAAAAACAATAGCAGACCTAAAAAACATAGCCCAACAAAATGATGAAAGCCTCGCAGAATATCATAATAGGTTCGTCACTGAAAATTTGTAGGTGTTAGACCTGTCATTCCAGTCCTCGTTGGGTGCATTTATAAGGGGTATGCAATCAGGAGTATATTATAAGGAACTTACAAAAAACTTGCCCGAAAACCCAAGAGACTTACAAAAGATGATCGAACAGTATGTGCAAACTGAACAGGTAAATAACTGCAAGATAGAGCGGGAGAGAGGCGAGAAGAGAATAATAGAGGATGCACAAAGAAGTTTTGTAAAGAAAGGGGAGGGAAATACCCCTTTCAAAGGAAGAGAATCCAGAATGCTGGTTACACCGTTCAAAGAGATAACTCTGACAATGAAAGGACCTCCGGAAAAATGATCCAGTGAATATTATTGTGCATTTCACAAGGACCATGATATTTGAGAAGACGAATGGAAGATATCTAAGGAATGGTCGTTTGAGCCAGTACGGGAGAGAAGAAGGAGAAAATTAATACAATGATGCTAATAAAGCTAGAAGCTCTATAGCTAAGAAGCAAGCTTTACCAAACACACAAGGCAAGATCCAGAAGATGAAAGCAGCGACATATTATGAAGAAGAAATAGAGAGTGAGGCTCCGTGAAGAGTAATTCAATAAATACATAGAACAACAGAGTCCTTATCAAATAACTCATGGAAAGCCAAATCTAGTTATCTACCACCACAAGAGCCTATTGGCAAAATACTTCACTCGGATGAAGCAATTACATTTGGCGAAAAGGATACAGTTCCTAATTCTTTACCTCATTATGATCCAATGGTCATCATCTCTAAGATTGGAAATGCAACGGTTCATGGATGACGGGAGCGCAGTCAAAATTTTATTTATGGATGGTTTCGATAAGTTGGGGTTCAAGCAAACTAACTTAAATAAGTCCATGTACTCTCTTATAGGATTCAGAGGATGAGCGGAAACACCCTTAGGGAACATGCAACTGCCTGTTACACTAGGCAAAAATTATAGAAATTGCACTACCATTTGTGACTCTGTGGTTATAGATGCACCAGGTCCATTTAACCCTATCATCGGTAGGCCTTCGATGAATAATACGAAAGCAATATTATCCCCATACCATTTGGAAATAAAGTTCCTAACTCCAGCAGGAATAGCAATGATAAGAGGGAACCAGAAAACTACCAGGAAATGTATTGTTATTGCAATGAAATCGGGAAAGAATGTGAATCAAACAAAAATGGTTAAAACCATTTTCAGATACCAACTTGCTCAAATAATCAGATCCTCTAGTAGATTTGGGAGAAGAAACAGAAGTGGCCATTCTTGATGACAAAGACACTTATAAGTGTGTTAAAATTGGAAAACATCTTCCAAACCTTGAGAAAGAGAAATTTATAGAAATCCTACTAAGTTACAAAGATAGATTTGCATGGAGTGTACGGAAAATGAGAAGTGTTGATCCAACAATTGCTACCCATTCCCTAAATATCAGTGACTCCGTCAAACCAATCAATTAAAAGCAGCGAAATTTCGCTAATGATAGATAGAAGGGCATCAAAGATGAAGCGACAGCATTACTCCAGGCAAGAAATTTGAAGTAAGTGATCTATCCCAAATGGTTAGAAAATCCAGTAATGGTGAAGAAGGCAGACACTGGTTGGCGAATGTGCATAGACTTCACTGATATAAATAAGGCATACCCAAAGGAATGCTATCCTTTGCCTAAAATTGATCATTTAGTCAAAGCAATTTCAGGATTTGAGGTTCTAGCTTTCTTGGATGCCTACAAGGGACATCACAAGATATTGATGAACTTAGAAGATGCAGAAATAATAGCCTTCATAACAAGCTTCAGAATATTTTTCTATGTAAAGATGCCGTTTGGATTAAAAAATATGGGAGCAACATATCAAAGAGTAGTCGACAATGCATTCCTTAATCAAATAGGGCAAAATGTGGAGGCATATGTTGATGACATGGTGATAAAAGCAAAAGGGTATGTAACTTCGTGCAAGACTTGAAGAAAACATTGGATAAACTAAGTAAAATTGGCATGAAGGTTAATCCCAAGAAATTCATAATTAGAGTAGGCACAAACAAGTTCTTAGAATACAAAGTGTCCTCTAATGGGATTTAAACTAATCCAGAGAAGATACAAGACATAGTTAACCTTCCTCTGCCATGAATGGTTAAGGAAGTACAAATATTAATGGAATCCTTAGCATCGTTTAGTCGGTTTGTTTCAAAAGAAACTGTGAAACACTTCCCACTCTTTGAAGTATTTAAGAAGGACAAAAAGTTTACCTGGACTAGTGAAAGTCAGAGAGCGTATAAGTCTTTGAATGATCAGCTTCAAGCATTACCAATGCTAAAGTCACATTCTCTGGAGAAACCCTATATCTATACTTAGAAGTTTCAACAAATACAGTAAGATCAGTTTTGGTGTGTAAAGAAGGAAAAGAATTACCTGTGTCTTTTGATGAGCTATGCTAGCCTTGCTTGAATAAAAATTCTTAGCATCTTCTTGTTGACGAAGGATTCTAACCATGCTCAGGTGTTGGCGCCGAATAAAGTTTTTTTGTCAGCACAAAACTCTTTCAGTTTGCGGACAAAATATTGAGTAGCCTTTAAACTCTTCGTCCGTCCAACTTCAAGATCATGGATACCAAGTAAAATTTACTTCAAGAAAATACCCAAACAGGCTGCCCATTCATAAACACGGGGAGGAAGATGGAGCAAACGCATATGCACACTAACTTATTCAAGATTAACTAAGCTGTGAACTATGTCCTTGTCCAAAAATTCAATATTTTAGCCCTCGGGTACAAACTTGCTACAAGGGCATGTCGCAGAAGGATTTGGATATGATAAGGAGGAAAGAAGTTTCCATCCAAGGAATAATGGAATGGATTCTAGATTAGAAAAGCGATTAGTGGAAAGAAGATCAAAATATTCCTTGGACAAGGACTGACTAGCTTCGCCCAGTTCAATAAGAAAAAAAAATAAGGAGATGACATACACCCAGGACAATTATAAAAATGAACACTGGATCCCAAATAGTTGAGATATTTCAAAAACTTATGATCAACCAAAGTATCAAAACCATGCATATGAATAAATACGATGAGAACTCACAAAATTATAAGCACGATCCAAAGTTAATACCCATAATTATATAAAAACTATGAACATACATCAAAATATTCTTATCAATTACAAATAAAAAATCAATAGTACTAAGATCCACTAACATTAGAGGGGGAAAGCGGTAAAATCTGGACAAGGGTAGCGAAATCCTTCTTGTTCGCATCCTGACGAGAGACCTTAGTGCTTGCATTAGATTCAGCATTCACGTTGGCTTCAACATTCATGTTAGCATCAGAATTAACAGGAGGCTCATAATGCTGGGAACCGAAGGGAAGATCCTCAAAATATCCTCACACTTCTTTAATTCAGCCACAGAAGGCAAACAAGGCAGACCGGCGAGGTGGGATAGTAATGCATAAGGGTGATCGCTATAAGAAATGCTACGGATGAACCCTTTGTTAAGAATATGTTTTTGCTGATCCAACACCTTCTCGGACTTAGCTAGTTTAGGAAAATTCTGGGCCTTCACAATAGGGTACAATCTTCGCAGCTTAGCTAGAGCCTCCCAGTACCCAACGTTGCGAGTGGAAGTGGAAATTTCTTCAAATAAAGCATAGAAACACTTCGTCTTCACCAACCGATCAACAAGGACCAGGAAAAACATGACCATTAGTTTGTATCTCCTCCATCTCAGAATGCAACCTATCAGCTTCCTTCTCGGTAGCCAAAGCACGCTCCTCAGCTGACTGCGCATGTTTTTCAGTAGCCTCAACGGAGACATTGAAAGTGGTGCACTTTTCTTCAGTCACCTGCCATTTTTTCAAGAGCGAACTGTCTCCTTTAGGAAACTCGACAACCTGTTGGATGACGAGCTGTAGACTCTCACCAACAAGTGAGGCGATTAGATATCTTAATAATGAAACAAAAAATCAAACCACATATAAATACTTAAAAGAAAACATACTACAACCATTGTCTCATGGAGTGAAAATTTGGATAGGGTAGCAGGAATAGTTCCTTCCACTATTGAGTCATGGTTTCGTGTTGAGGAGGATACAAAGCGTTGGAAGATCCACCCATTTTCTCCCTGTTCTTTCTTTACTGGAAGTGTCATGGGAGGTAGATTCTATGACCTTGTCCAGGGAGACAATAGTTGTAGTTTTTTCATTGGTTTGAACATCCATATCTTTGGGCTGCTCATCTTTATCATCAAAGAAAAATGTTCTCTCAATGGAATGCTTGGTTAAATTCGTAAATGAAATAAGTATACTGAGAGTCAGATGGGCACACAGAGACAATAAGACAATGAGAACAGTAGTAGATAAATACCTTTTCTCATAGTATCAACATTGCAATGATACATCGAATATTTGCTGAGTGTTAATACAAACATTAAAGTGAGCCCCAGTCCGAGGAAATTTTAATTTAGGAACATTATAGTTCCAAAATGGAAAAAGATTGTTGATTCCCATTATTGGTTTTAGAAAGAAAAACTTTTTACGCCACACACCACAATTATTAGAGAGTCCACTGGCGAACTCAACAGTTGGAATGAATGGATAAAGGGTGAATTCTTCCTATGAGTTTTTCACCTTGTGAAGCTGTTGAAGGCTATAAAATAAGTCAATGAAAAAGGAACTTGAGCCGCTTCACATACATGATAGAAGATAACAAAAATTGAAAAGCTTAGGGTGAAGTTGAGATAATGCGACCCGATAATGTGAGAATAGGTTTAGAACTTGCTAAGGTAAGGGAAACATATTTCTAAATTTAAGATATTATAAGTAGTAAGAGATAAATCCAGAAGGAGGGGTGCGAACACTTTCAAAAGGTTTGGGGGCCCTAAGCTTATACGAAGATAAAAAAAAGATAATTGTCCATAAGATTTTCAAAATAGTAATTGGAAAGAATACTACTAACATCAGAAGAACCGGTGGGATGGCCAGAATCCTTCCCGGAATTGACACTTTCAATAAGAACATCTTTTACTAAAGGTTCAGAAATATTAGAGGTAGGCATTAAAGCAGTGAGAACTTCTAAGGTCTAGATGAAAACTATCAGTAAGAAGTTAGAGAAAGAAAAATGGTATATTTTGGTAAATATTGAAGAAGAAACACAGAGCATACGCTGAACAAAAGTAGAGAAGAAGAAAACCAATTGGAGAATCCCCACACTAATGTTAAAAAAAAAACTGTAATAGAGACGATGCACAAACACACAAGTATAAGTATCGCCCTGCAGAGATGGAAGCTTATAAATAGGAAAACTTACAATTTTATGAAGAGCGACGAAGAACTAAAGTAATAAAGGAGACAAGAAGAAGATGAAGAATACAAATAGTTTAAGGAATTTAATTTATGAAACTAGAAAGTTAAGATAAGTCAAATTGGACAAGAAAAGTAATTATGAATATATTTCAAAAAGTAGCTTACCTTTTTAGGAATACGAGAAAATGGTGGAATATAAGTAGCCATAGTACACTGATTAGGGACATAATTAAATTGCCAAAACCGAAGCATCTATAAAGGGGAAAACAAAAAGGTAGGAGAGAGAATTTTGGAACAATACAAGAAAAAAGAAGGAGGAAATCTTGGTTCAATGAGGCAAAATCTCAAACGGCTAAGTTACAAGTATAGCAGATAAGGAGAAAATTTAAATTCGAAATTCAAAGTTCATATTCAAAAATGAGAAGAACATCGCATTAGTAGCCAAGAAGAGAGTAATACTTCGCGAAGACAATCTTAGTTATATTGAAGGAGAACATGTTATGACAACTTCAGGAGTTCGTGAAACAACTGTTTACAAATATACTACAAAAGTAAAAAGTCATCGCTTCGTGTTTACTAGTCTTCATGGTTACGGGGGGGGGGGGGGGCGGGGGGTTATGGGTTATACCTAGCCCATTATCTTGAGGTTGTTGGCCCTTAGGCCTAACCCAATACTCGATCATGATGTCCAATGGCCACATCATAACGAACCGAGAAAGGTGAAGCCTTGTCTGAAAGACTCAGCCGGAAACCAATTAAGGTGGAACACGTTTGAAGGTTTAACCACAAACTGATATTGTAGGAACCATGATGCAAGCCACGATCTCATATGTTGACAACACTGAACCACCATTGTCAACATCTATAAATACAAGGAGATGAACAGTGAATAAGGTAATTGAGACTAGACTAAGAAATTCTAGTTCTGTAAGGTCTAAGGAAAAGACTGACATGGTCGTCAAAGTGTTTTCCCCGGAATCACTCCTGGGATCTATTTCGCAGGAGGGAATACTTCACTATGAACAACGAGGGTTTTACTTGACCGGATTACCCCATCAGATATAAAAGAGATGGGTTTGGGGGGAAAGTTGGTTAAAGTTTTTGGCAGAAATTTTTTTCCAGCTGGAAATTTCATTCTAACCAACGCCAATTTAGTGTCGGTCAATGGTTCGATTAATGCGAACCTTATGCGATGTCGTTTATATGGACAAAATTGTAATTTTCAAAAATTGTTGTTTAAAACTAGCTGTTAGGATTGCGAGCCCTTCCAATGACCTATTTATGCTAAACAAGAACAACATGTCACCTCTACGTGCGAATAACAAATTATTATCTCCAATTTTGGATATATACTTCTCCCCATTCATTGTAGGTACTTGAGTGGAAAAAATGGAAAATTTACCGGTAGTCCCAAACTCAATTACGATATTCCCAAAAATAACCTTGGTTACCCACAACTTATACACGACATCAGTATTAGAGATACTGGTTGATGAGACGTCAAATGCATGTGTTTTACGAAGCATTTTACATCTCTTTTGTTATCATTTTGGTGTAAGATTGCTA
>JAULKM010163544.1:0-16235 GCA_032355605.1 Rubia tinctorum | reverse complement strand
TCTAGCGTAGTATTTACCATTTTATGAGCAAACACTTGAGAATATCCCCCATCTCTGTGGACGATCCCGACTTGCCACTAGCTACTTAATTGTAGTTAGTAAGCAAAATGGCTTAAAAATTACATCTTTGAGAGGTTTGACGACGACCTCCCAACAAGACCAGCCTGGCAGTATCTCAATAGGACTGAACGGAGGATTGCAGAAGACAAAGGAAAGACAATTACATCAATGGAACAAGAAGGTTTAAAACATATTGTAGGATATAAATACATGGCTTTTGAAGCTGGAGGAGAAGAAAATCTAGGGCATACGATGAAGGACCATCTCAACATTGTGAGTCGATTTCGAATGAAAGAAATCGAAAGTGGAGATGCTCAGAAAGTTGTTGATAAATTCCTGGAAATAAATGACATGACAAAGATTTCTTCGTCAAAGTCAAGTTCGAAGAGGAGACAAGACTATCAATAGTATCTTGCAGAGATTCAATGATGCTGGAGGACTACAGACTCTACGGGAATGTCACCATATTCGACACTACGTACAGAACATACAAGTATAACTTGATTTGTGAGCCAATTGTTGGAATCAACATTCACTTGAACATAACAGTGTTTGCTTGTGCTTTTATTGAAAATGAGGGGTATGATACTTTTATGTGGCTCCTCAACACTTTCAAGAAATCAATGGAAGGGAAGGAACCTGTCACAATATTCACAGATAAAGATCCTGCAATGGGCAAAGCCATAAATGAGGTATGTTATGAAAAACTGTTACTTATTGATCTGAACAATGAATATAGTCTGTTTGAAAATGAAACTATTACCTTTCAGCATGTATTAAATAGCTTATAAGCGTTACTTGTTACTTTAAAACACGGGTTTCCTGAAAATGATGCAGCTTCAGAAATTTTATTACTTATAAACCTAAAACTAAATATGGAATGTTAGATTCTGCACCTGTTAACTTACAATATGTACAAATTATGTTCTATGATAAATTAGTTACTTTGTAAATTTATGTATTAATCAACTTTCATTTCGTAGTACAACTTTCAGGTCTTCAATAATACAAAACACAGGTTGTGCTTATGGTATATAAAACAGAATGCAAAACAGAATTATGGGAAATTGAAAAAAGATGAATCATTCAAAAATGTTTTAGACTATTGTATGAAGGGATGTGCCGATCCAACTGAATTTGAAGAAAAATGGAGCTCAATGATTACCAAGTACAAACTGGAAAATAACACATAGTTTCAACGGCTATACGACATTCGTGAGAAATGGAGCACAACATTCAACAAAGATATTTCTCTACTGGCATTCTATCATCACAAAGGAGCGAAAGTACCAACCACACACTATGCTTTAGTGCAAACAAAACAACTACACTCACTCAATTCTTTGAGCTTTTAACCAAACAATAAAAAAGTGGATGAGAGATGAAGCAGACAAAGAAAATACTTGTGCAAAAGCAAAGCCAAATTTTGAAGAAAAAGCAATAGTGAAATTTGGGTAAATCTGCAAATTTCTCCAAAACATATGGTTAAATTTGCATTTTCAAATTTTACGGGGTTATTTATGCACTTTCACAATTTAATAGGGTTATTTTTGCACTTTTTCCTATTTTCAAAATATCAAATTTTCACAACTTTTAATTATTTTTAATGAAAGATATTAAACATCAAACATTTTTCGAGTCAGTTGTTAAAAGTAAAAATAAATGGAGTTTGAAATGGAGTGTAATTACCTCCCTACACCTTTATTAGTTTAAGTATTAGAATTACATCGAAAGCCAGCCACTCCCCTTCTATTGGTTTTGCGAGTTCAAAGTTATACTTTGTCTGTTTTTCTATTTGTGATATCATAGATATAGGTGTATGGACTTAGGTGAATAAAAATAAGTGGATGAAATTGAATGTAAAAAGTAAAAAGTAGAATGATGGATGAAATTGAAGAAATCTTGCAAAAAATGAAAAGTGTGTCATTTGAAGAAAAAAAATGTTCTAATAAGTTAAGTGTTACACAAATAGGAAATTGGAGGGAGTAAGAGAAATCTTGACAATCTTTGTCCTACAAGTTATGAGCTTCATGGCCAAAACAAAAAAAATGGAAGAAGAGGAACAAAATGTACGAGTTAATGACCATGTTCGAAATAACGTGGTTAAAGCATGATAAATGACACGTGATCTTTTTGTTTTTTTAGAATTGCTATTCATTCCCCGATGGTCCATATTTATTTAAACCAAATTAAAGAAGAGTTCGATTATTGATAGATGATTTTTTCACAAGCCATAGAAAAATTAAGGTTTAAATTTTAAATTTAAAAAATTAAGATAAAATTTGTAGATTGCATTAATCGGGTCATAAACTTATAATTATTGCATATTGCATAATAAATTTTTAATATTGCAACCAAAACTTTTTACCTTTCTATAATTTTAATTCAACTTCATCTTTCCATATTCCTATGGAAAGATGATATTTTCCAAGACTTTGACATTGAAGAATGATGTCAAATGTGAAATAATAATAAATGCTTATAATAAAATATTAAATATAGCATTCTAATTCATGTGTCTTAGTTATGGTTTTCAACCCAACTCTTAGAGCAAGTCCAACAGTTTTCTTATAATAGAGATTTTCATTGATCGTAGACATTCAATATGCTTTTTCAACTCTAACAGAATCATCATCCCATTCCCCAAAATAGTGATATTGATGAGAGAGAGAGAAGACTTCCTTCCCTTCATTTGTTGGAAAAAAATTTATAGGGAATGAAAATTTATTGCAATTCCATTTGAATGTATCAAATCCTAACAAAATATTCATTTTTCTATTACAAATTTAAATCTCATATTTATCTCATTTTCCCATTCCTACTAAAAAGTGTCTTCGACTTCAAACAATTTTTTCTTAGGAAAACTACTACAATTTCAACCTCATGTGGGATGCTTATTTATATAGAGTGAGTCTCCTGACAAGCAATATGTCCATAAGTTTATGGACAGGGAGGGGCATGTTTGCAACTTTCATAAATAATACCAAAAAATATGGATCCAGGTTATAAGAAACTAAAACTGGATCATAAAAGATGAGACCGGGCCATTCATTCTTTCCCAAATAACTTCCTCCAAAATATATGTTTTTTCCTTCCTCTCCAAATTTCAGATTTAAAGGATTCTTCATCTCAGATTACACTGATTCTTCTCAAATCACAATCTACTGCTTCTCTGATGCCCTCTGACAACAACCGGCGCATTTCTGACGAAATTGAGGAAGAAAACCGCGACTTAGAAGTAGACCAATGGCTACAACCGTTTCAATCAGATTTCCCTGCTTTTTAGGCGTTCTCCGATAGCAACCGGCGGGTTTCCGACGAAATTGACTAACAAAATTTCGAATTAGAAGCATATCTGTGGCGACAACAAATTGAAACCGATCAAATTTCAACAGATTTAATCGTAAAAACTAATGCAACTCAATCGAAATCCGCTGAAGAAAATGCAAAACTTCTGAGATTCAACTCCGAACAAATCAAATTCAGTTGAAAAATGGTAAAGTATTACCAAACTCAATTGAAGGTATTATTTTCTCTCATCAAACTGAAATTATAGTGACGAATATACTTGTTTTCGACTGCTATGAACATGTATGAACACGTGGAAACATTAGTACTATAAACTACATGTTGCTGAACATTTTCTTATTGTTTATGCATTTGTTAACTTAAATAATGTATAGGTTATGATAAAACATGCATTAGATTGAAATGAACAAAAACACAGAGAAATCATTTATCAATTTAGACTTTTGACAAACTTGTGCATTGTTCAGCTTATAACGTGTACAAAATACGTTAAACTTTGCATATGTTACACTACATAGTATTTATTATAGTGATCCAAACAAAGCTTTTACAAGTTTGTAATTCTAAGTAATTTCATGTAGAATGTGCATAAATCACATTAGAAAATGAATATCTTACATTATAAACTGTGTTCATTATTTGATACTGGTGCAGAACTTTAATAAGTTTCTAATTCTCAGTAACTTCCTGTAGACTTTGCATATAAAATGTACAAAATACGTTAAACTTTGCATATGTTACACTACATGGTATTTATTATAGTGATCAAAACAAAGCTTTTATAAGTTTGTAAGTCTAAGTAACTTCATGTAGAATTTGCATAAATCACATTAGAAAATGAATATTTTACATTATAAACTGTGTTCATTATTTGATACAGGTGCATAACTTTTATAAGTTTCTAATTCTTAGTAACTTCCTGTAGACTTTGCATAAATCACATTAGAACGTGAATATCTTACATTATAAGCAGTATTCATTATTTGATACAAGTGTAGTGCTTTTATAAGTTTCTAATTCTAAGTAACTTCCTGTTGACTTTGCATAAATTACATTAGAACGTGAATATCTTACATTATAAAATGTATTCATTATTTGATACAGATACAGATTATCCAAATTTAAATGAAATAGATGCCAGTGAAAATCTTACCGGCATAAAAGCAAAATATATGAAAGCTATACATGCTCTGTATAAGAAGCATGAAAATGCTATTGGTTTCAATTACAGAAAGATTGTCAATGTCGAAACAGAAAGAAGGTAGATTCGCGAAAAGTACTACAAGTGCGCTTTTGGAGTACAACCGAAAAGATTAAAAACCAGCATTACCAGCCCCGCTCCTTGTGTGGATTATAAGAGTAATTCTACAAAAAAAGAAGAGAACTGACCTGATTGCAAAAATAGGAGGCCTAGTTGAAATTAGAGTCAGGCTTGAGCAAGATTATTACATCGTGGCTTACCACATCACTGTACACAATCATGAGTTCACAAGACCAGCTGGGCAGTATCTCAATAAGAGTGAACGGAGGATTGCAGAAGATAAAGGAAAGAAAATTACATCAATGGACAAGAAGGTTTAAAACATATTGTAGGATATAAATGCATGACTTTTGAAGCTGAAGGAGAAGAAAATCTAGGGCATACGATGAAAGATCATCTCAACTTTATGAGTCGATTTCGAATGAAAGAAATCAAAAGTGGAGATGCTCAGAAAGTTGTTAAAAAATTCCTGAAAATAAATGACAAGAAAAAAATTTCTTCGTCAAAGTCAAGTTCGATGAGGAGACAAGACTATCAACAGTATCTTGCAGAGATTCAATGATGCTGGAGGACTGCAGGCTCTACGGGAATGTCACCATATTCGACACTACGTATAGAACATACGAGTATAACTTGATTTGTGAGCCAATAGTTGGAATCAACATTCACTGGAACATAACAATGTTTGCTTGTGCTTTTATTGAAATTGAGTTTTCTGATACTTTTGTGTGGCTCCTCAACACTTTCAAGAAATAAATTGAAGGGAAGCAACCTGTCACAATATTCACAGATCAAGATCCTGCAATGGGCAAAGCCATAAATGAGGTATGTTATGAAAATTTGTTACTTATTGATCTGAACAATGAATATAGTCTGTTTGAAAATGAAACTGTTACCTTTCAACATGTATTTAATAGCTTATAAGTGTTACTTGTTACTTTAAAACACAAGTTTCCTGAAAATGATGCAGCTTCAGAAATTTTATTACTTACAGACCTAAAAATAAATAGGGAATGTTAGATTCTGCACCTGTTAACTTAAAATATGTATAAATTATGTTCTATGACAAATTAGTTACTTAGTAAATTCATGTATTAATCAACTTTCAGGTCTTCAAGAATACAAAACACAGGTTGTGCTTATGGCATATAAAAAAGATGCAAAAACAAAATTATGGGAAATTGAAGAAAGATGAATCGTTAAAAATGCTTTAGACTATTTTATGAAGAGGTGTGCCGATCCAGCTGAATTTGAAGAGAAATGGAGCTCAATGATTGCCAACTACAATCTGGAAATAGCAAATGGTTTCAACGGCTATACGACATTCGTGAGAAATGGAGCACAACATTCATCAAAGATATTTCTCTGCTGGCATTCTATCATCACCAAGGAGTGAAAGCACCAACCACGCCCTATGCTTTAGTGCAAACAAAACAACTACACTCACTCACTTCTTTGAGCTTTCAACCAATTAATAAAAAAGTTGAGGAGAGATGAAGCAAACAAAGAAAATACTTGTGCAAAAGCAAAGCCAAGTTTTGAAGAAAAAAATGCAGGTATGTTTACATTCAGAACATTTAATACCGATATTTATTAATTTGACTAGAACCTGAAAATGTTAACTTACAATGTGCATTTGTTTCCTAACTATTGGACCCGTGCAGGTTTGGTTAAACATGCTGCAAATGTTTACACACTTGCATTGTACAAAATATTCAAAAAGGAATTTTCTCTTGCAATGGCAACTAAATTCAAGGAAGTATTCTCAGAACCACCGTAAAAAAAATGAAGTCAGCCTAGAACATGATGAATCTAAAAATGAGATGGTCGAATACAAAAATGAAGATGGACTATTTGAAGTACAATGCAAATGCAAATGCTTTGAAGTGTCAGGTATGATGTGCTTTCGCATTCTTAGAGTATTGCACCTCGACTCTATCACTGAAATCTCAGAGAAGTACATCCTCAAAAGATGGACAAAAGGCCAAAATTGAAATATGGGGCAAGGTTCTTGGCCAAGGTAAAGAACAATTAGAAAACATCAATGGTTCAGTTTCACGGAGGAATCATATGTCCAGCAAATGCTACAATTTAGTTCTGAAAAGCGAAGGAAACTTAGAAGCTAGAAGAACTCTTGAAGAGATGTTCGAAACTTGTTCAGCAAGAATAGAAGAATTGTTGGCTTCAAACACCAATGCCATTAAACAATCAGCCACAAGTAGCCAATGCAACTCCACCATAACAAGTGCACCAAAGGTATTTGATCCAGCCTAATTGAAGACAAAAGGAAGAGGGAAAAGGCTTAAGTCAGGGTTGGAAAAGAAAAAACCAATGAAGAAAATTACTGAATTTGGTATTAAAAAACACTAGATTTAGGATACATGTAGCATTTATTTAACTATATATCGTATTTGTTTTCCATTAAATTTAAAAAATTGTATTACATTGAATAATATACTGTATTTGTTTCCTTACAATTGTCACTTATTAACATAGAACTTGTATTTGTTTTGCTTACCCAAAAATCAACATTTGTTAAGTGACTTGAATTCTGTTTCACATAATTTTAGTGATACGAAATCATTAAATACATGTAGAATTAGTTGGTTTACAACTATAATTTACTAACCCATCAATTGCATTTGTTTTCTTATATGCTCAAATAAAAATTAAAAACACATGAAATAATTGAAATGTAACTTGATATTAATAAGCATAAAATTAGTACTTCTTAGTATTCAAAATGATTTTTTTTCAAACAACCTTCAACCATAAAACAGATGCTAAAATAACGTCTCAAATCCGCATAAGTTGTATCAGCCATAAACAAATTAGCTCAACATAAACTGATTACAAATCATCCAAAAACAATTAAAAGACATCAAATTCAAAGCTTCATATCATCAAGTCCTTCAATCCCAAGGGAGATTAAAGGAATCAAGGAACGAGTTTTCCTCATGTATTCATCAACAATCATCTCAATCAACTCATGTGTCGTTGGGTCTTCCATAACTTTTAGTGTGCTCTTGACATACTTAGGTTCCTCATCTGCGCCTTATTGTTGTGGTTCTAATTGGGGTTGTGGCTGCGGTTGTGGCTGCACAATGGGACTAGAATTTGCTCTGCCAAGATTCTGCACCAAAACTCGAGTAATAACCTACATGTCTCGTTTGAAAATGAGACAGGCCCTATGCATGGGCTGAGAGAAAAGCCAAAGACAAACAATTAGAAACTAAAACCAAACAATCAGAAACTATTAAAAAATATGAACTACAAACGGCATTAATTTAACTAAAACCAGTATTAGTTTTAAAACAACATGCACTAGTTCTAAATAACTGTCAGAAAAAAAATACAAAAAAGTTACATTACTGGAAAATTTCTCAATGGTCTCATTGGTCATCACACCACTTGGAATGCGATACGAAATGATTCCGGGCTCTTGGCCAACACCATCAAATGCAACAGTCGGAGTATGGAGCCCCTTACAACCAACATTCTCATTATGAATTTCCTCGAATTCGTGACTGCTACTTTTCTCTTTCAGCCTACCATCCTTGCTCAAAGTAAACCCACCCTCAAACATAAATCCCTTATCATACCCCATATTCTCAAGATAATGAACCATTTTCAACAAAGATTTGTTTGACCAATGCATGTGCAAGGGCAATCTAATATGGTCAGGCCGACCTTTAAAGGGAAACATATAAATGTATGCCAACAACAATACAAACACACAACCACTAACTGAAGACACATTTTTACTCTCAGATTTAAATTTACCAACACCCTCACCCAGACGATCCAAAACTAAGCCACGCCAATCAAGACTCTTAATAGCTCCCACATTCTCTAAAGAACCAACAATCTTTATGTCTGACATATTTCTTGTAGTTGGGGCAAAGAAAGTACGCATCACATATATAACATAGTATATCTTAAACTGATCACCACCCTCACTCAGTTTTATAATCTCATCAAAAAATATTTATGTACATGATATTACCATACTTATTAGCCCCTAACTTTGCTCTCCATCTATCCCTAATTCCACGTCCTTAGAGACACCAGCCCCACAGGACACCCCGAAACCCTATGAATGCAGAAAATATCATACACATCATCAGGGGTAATAATATACCTGCAGCCGGCTACTTCTTTGACACACCCCACGGGATCAAACCTCTCAACCAGCCATGAAATGATCCCAGCGGGGATAGATGTAATATCAAAATGAAGCAGACCACCAAATCCTATTTCTTCAACATTCTTCTTCTGCTCAGGAGTTAGGGAACCAAAGATGTACTTCATCTTCGAAGGACAGCAGACGCTACGGAATTTCTTTGCGAACCTAAAAAATTAAATTGAATATGAAAATATTAAACATACACAGTCTCAAAAGTTACTAATAAATTCAGGATACTAATATATGCAAAACATATATTTAAATCTAACAAACAAAGATGAAATTCTAAACAATAACCAGTCACAGTATCTAGTGCAACATAAATATTAACATATGCAACACTTGAGCAAATAAATTCAAGTTCTAAGTTAACACGGAAGGAAAAAGTTTTTTTTGGAAAAAACAGTTATATAGGCATTTGTAACAAATAAACTATGAATATTAACATAAGCAACATGTAAACAAATAAATACAGTTTCCTATCAACATATAAGAAAATATAACAACACTGAAAATATACAAAGTTAATAACAAATAACACCTGAATATTAACATATGCAACATCTTATGAAACAAATACAAGTTGTAATATAATCAAAGAATACTGAGAACAGAAAAAAAAACTTACATGTTACCCTCCTCATCAACACGTTCAACAACCTGCTTTTTCGAACAATTATGCTACTATTTGGCAGATTTTCCATTAACAACAGCACCTTCACTAACAGACACCATTTTCCCAGAACCCGATGCACCACCAGAAACACTATCTGCTTTCCTCTTCACACCATATATTTTACTACCTTCGACATCTGACTCCTTCGACTTCTCCTTCAGTTTCTCACTAGACTTAGCACCATCTTCCTTCTTTTCCTTCTCAACGACTTCCTTTTCCTTCTTCAAATCACCAATTCGACTTCTCAACTACTTCCTTCCCCTTCTTCTTCGACTTCACAACGAGGGACTTCTTCTTCTTCGAACTTCAGACACTTCTTTGTTTTTCTTAGCAGCTGGGGACATTTTCTTCTTCTGTCCTTGAAAATCAATAACCACAGGATGTACAAATTCCTCCCTAATAGACTCACTCTCATTCCTATTCAACATATTCATATCATCAACACACTCCTAAAAAAATACATCAAATTCAGCATCAATTTCTTAAGAAAAATCATTCCCCTCAATACCCTCACCACCCTCAATAGTACCAACAACACTGGAACCACCTTCAACACCACCTGACCCCACACCATAAAAGGACCTAACAACTTCATACCTAACACCTTCAGCAGACCCTTGAATAGACCTAACCCCTTTACAACCAGCAATATCATTTTCAATTATTGTATCTAAAACATCAAAAACAGCTTCCCTCACTACCCAAACCACCAAAGAACCTCCAGCCTCAACAACCACTAAACCCTCAGCCTCATCAACACTAGATGCCTCTCTACTTACCCCAGCTACCAAAGAACATGCTGCTTCACGAACCAGCTCACCAGCCCCTAAACCCCAGCCTGAACAACCACTGAACCCCCAGCTTCATCAATACCAACTACCTCTCTACTCATTCGAACTACATTACTCAGCAAAGTGTCCATAGTCGAAGTCGTTAAAATCTTAGGTTGATCCACCTTCACCAGACTGCAATTTCTTGATAGTAACTTTCAGCCTTTTTTTTCTTCGGTGGGGTAGGAGCAGTAGCAACAGAAACCTTTGGGGTAACAACACAACCAATCCTTGCAGATCTACGTGCCAATGAGGCAACTACACAACAAAACATATTATAAACTATATAAGAACATTACAAAAAAAGCATAATCACATAAATTAAATACAACATATAAAGAAAAGAAAACAAAATCCAGACACGTAGGACAGCTGAATCTTCTTCAGCTCAATCTGCAGTGAAAGTCCATCCTTCTTCTTGGATTTCCTCACAAGCGGCATAACATATAAACACCGTAACACATTTAATATATATAACGACTCAAAATAAGTAAGTAAAGAAATGTAATACAGAAAAATTACAATCACCTTCGATTTTTTCAGGTTCAACATTTTGAAATATTTCTTCAACTCCTTTAGGAAATGCTAAAAAATCATATACACAGTCAAGAACAATAAATTATTAAATGACAGTCAATAAGCAATATAATCTAAGATACACACACGGAGTATAACTAACTAATGCATAAAGTATGCTAACATATGCAATTTCTAATGAAATAGATACATGCAGTCAAATCAGAAGAATACACAAACAGTATAACTAACTAATGCAGAAAAGTACATGCTATCAAATGATAAGAATACACACACATTATAACTAACTAATGCAAAATGTATGCTAACATATGTAACTTCTAATGAAATAAATACATGCTATCAAATCAAAAGAATACACTCAGTATAACTAACTAATGCATAAAATATACTAACATATGCAACTTCTAATGAAATAAATACATTCTATCAAATCAAAAAAATAAAATTACAAATAACAGTTTCATAGTTTTTCAAAACATATGCACATCATAACTAAAATAATGCACACTACAATAATCAGTAGCTATCATATATATCTTACACTATAACATGTGAAAACTTTATAAACTAGCAGTCAACAAGCAATATAATCTGAGACACACAGTGTAACTATCTAATGTATGCTATATATTAACATAAGCAACTTGTAATGAAATAAATACATGCTATCAAATCAGAAAAAATATACACATTGTAACAACCAGTAGCTATCATAAAGTAAAAAATAAAAAACAGATTAACTAACTAATACATATATTATACTAACACATGCAACTTTTAGAAAAAAACTAATGCATGTTATAAAGAACACTCAAAACATGCAGATCTGACTTACAAATAAATAAGAAGAAGCATACTCTAAGAAGAAACTCAACAACGAGAAGACTGAAAACACACATACACACACAAAAAGAAATAAAAT
Organism: Rubia tinctorum; assembly: GCA_032355605.1. NCBI lineage: Eukaryota > Viridiplantae > Streptophyta > Magnoliopsida > Gentianales > Rubiaceae > Rubia > Rubia tinctorum. Next base: position 4,451 of record JAULKM010163544.1, on the reverse strand, counting down.
GAGCGAAACTCCAAATATTCAAAACGAAAAACAAAAAAATGAACCAGGAGAAGGAAATAAAATGAGCGAAACTCCAAATATTCAAAACGAAAAACAAAAAAATGAACCAGGAGAAGGCTGAGTCATCTTCTCCGCTTTCGGGGAAACAACCTTCTTTCCCTTCGTCTCGGAGGAAGACCTCTTGATTTGCCTTTCGCCCTACCCATACTCTATAGAAAATAAGCAACAGAGGTGTTAAAACGGTCATCTAACAATAAAATACGAATGACGATCAATTATTGAAACCTAGAGTTGTCAAAACACAGAAGAAACGAAAAACTTAACGAATTCAAACTTGAGTTTGAGCGGCGAGATCGCGATGAAGTTGAACGACGAAGAAAATACAGAATCAGCGACAAAGTAAAGTGGAGAGAAAACGTGGAGAAGAAACGGTAAAATTGAAGAAACGATTCAGTAAAACCGCTGGGGAAAAGAAAATGAATTTTTTTTTATAATTTATAATAACTTCCCTAATTTATAACTAATTACAATCTGAACCTCATTTTGTAAATCAGTTTCTGACCTGTCCATAAACTTATGGGTAGGCCGAATTTCTTGAGACTTTCTCATTTATATATTTTGTAGGGTTTTGTCATATAATGATTTGTTTAGAATTGAAATCAATCTCTTTAATTTACAGTTTATAATTTTTTGGATGTTGTTATCTTTTATTTCAAATCGAGTAAATATATGAATAGAATACGAAAAGAAAATTAGTTTCTAATTAACATCGAAATTTAGGTTTCAAATTGGTTATATTGATTGTTTTTAAAAAATAATTTAATTTTATAATATATTTTGAAGTGATGAACTCCTTGATTTAAATGAAAAAGTAAGTATAGTGTAATCAATGTCAAATCTGTAAAATAGTAAATCTGTTGTAGTTGAGTCAAAAAAAATATAGGGAATATTTTTCATTCCCTATTCTAGATAAAATTTTTGAGAAACTGTTGGTAATAACATTCGATTAACGTAAAGGACATTTAAATTCCTTTTTCTAGGCAGGCTGAATTTGGCCCAAAGAGCGATAGAATTGAAAAGGAAACCAACCATTCATTCTTTTTGGTTGTACTAGTGACTAGTGAGCAAACGCTGAAACAGGAAGAGCAAACGCTGAATGTTTGAAATGCAAAGGGGCCGAACTCAGACAACATATCAGAGAAAGAAAGCAAGGATCCCCCTGAGATAATGCTAAGCAGGCATGGACGGAGGAAAATCAGACACACAAAGACACACAACGGATACAGATACGGAAAAATAACACAATACACACAACTGTACAGAAAACAATGGCCCTAACCTGAAGGCAAGAAACTAGAACCATTCAATTCTGTCATACAGGTAAAAAAATATCACACAGCAATAGAGAAACGAAAACCCCAATTTGAAGGTAAGAAACCAGAAAGCCTAATTTGTGTTGCACAAGTGGAAAAAAAGGAGGCCTTTTACAGGTGGGGAACACGAAACAATACTAAGAAGGTCAGTTCCCGGTAGAGGTAAAACCCCTATAAAGGTAAATTAATCGAAACCCCTCACTTGAACCATACATGGTCTGGAGAAGGATATATGGAAAAGAGGAACGGTAGAATGTAAAGATAAAAATGAAGATACCTTAAATTAGGAGGCGTGAATGAAGGAGATGGAAGGGGAGGCGACACGTAAGGAAAGGGGGAGGCGAGAAGGCGACACGTAGCAGTAAGAGAACATAGCGGCGTCTGAAGCAGACAAGTGAGGAAGTACAGATCTTGGCGACTGGCGTAGAAGGTGGGAGAAGGTAAAAAAAAGTTGAAGAAAATTGAGGGAACAATTGGATGGCAGTTTAAAGATGATCGACTACCTTCAAATTGTTCTTCACCGGCATCAGAGAGTTTCACATCGAAGACAAGAGGAGGTGAAGCAGACTGGAGAACCAATCTGAAGGGGAAGGTGACTGTCCACTGTACCCTAACTCGTTCCCAAACAAATAACTCGCCCTTTTAGTATAGTAATAGATGAAGATGCAAAAGACTTAACATCGATGACTCTTTTGCATCTTCAACATCGATAAGTCTCATGACAAGTCTATAAAAAAACATGTTAGTAAAAAAATGATATTAAAAGACAGTTTTAAAAAAATTATCAAAACAAATATACGCGTAATGAATTAACACTTATACATTTAGAAGTTATGTGAACAGTAGAATAGCTCCATCGCCTACTAAGGACATCAAATTGTCACGCCAAATGCAACTCTTGCAAATAATTCAGAATTTAAGATACATACTCCCACTGTCCCTCTGTTTCTGCCTCACCACAACAAATTGTCAGTTTTTTAAATTTATTAAAATAGCATAAAAATATTTTGTGAAAAAAAATTATTTCATTTTTTTACATTCAAAATTTTGCCAAAATTGGAAGTAAGACAATAATATAGGGACACAAAATAAAGCACGTAGGACAAAAATAGGGGGATGGAGGGAGTATTTCTTGAAGCGGATATTTTTTCAATGTGTGGATCCACGGTGGTTGTGCACGATCATAATATCGAGTAATTCCAAACGCCTCTTGTTGGGTCAAAAAAGCACCCACTCCCGGGTGGTCGGGTTTTCTTATAGGCTCAATAAGGATGTCGTGGTTAAACGTGGGTATGAATTTCCCTTCCAATTCATTATTCTTTAATTTTTCCTAAGCATCAAAATTATAGGAATAGATTAGCACATGTGAACGAAAAATATGTTAGTGAAGTAAAAAAAGAGTTGAAGGGTTTACCACTCGTTCCGTAATTTCTTTTTCGTCCTCCTTCTCGTACATACCTTTCTTGTTTTGTCGGCCTTTGAGAAACAGATCACACCTATCAATTTCAGCCACATCCTTATGTTGTATCGTAGCCCTTACCTCTTCTTCGGTCACCCCGGCCTCGATTGCATTTTTAACATCTCTTTCTAGACGTTCTTCTACTAATATCATTACCGTCAATCCATACCCCCCATGGTTTAATCAATGAGGAATTAGATTCAAACCGGCAATGCATTGTTTTTCTTTCCACGTACCCTATGTTAGAGATATGTCAACACTAAAGACACCTTAATCTAAATGCTTTGTAAATTTAACTTAACTTTACTATTGTTAGAATCATTCTCCAAAGCTCTTTTCCTGTGGATATCTTAACTCTCCAATTGAATGTATGTGGACGTTATCCACGAACAATCACATATCTCCGAAGAAAATGTGTAGTCCCTTGACAAAAAATATTTGTGTTCCCGCCAACCCTTGCACATCATTGTCGTTGCCTTCTTTCTTAGATATACCATATCCGGGCAATCAATTTCGAAAGGTCCTACATGGATTTAATTAGAATGATGTGAGTTAAAATATGGGAAAGTTAATTTGTAGAATAAGAGAAGCGGAAATTAGGTGGCGAAGAACACTATGGCCATTAAGGGTACCTTGCACTCCATCCATAGTATTTCGGTCCTCATGCCAACTATCATACTTTATGTCTACCATTATTCTTCCTATCTTTGCGACCCAACTAGACCACTTTCCACGTTCTTTGGACAAATACTTGCCCGACTTGTTAAAAACCTATATAGTTAACTCTTTTCTATCCATCCTACGTTCTAATGTTCTACAATGTGTTTTGACTATGCCTCTCTCGTCGGAACATCATCATCATCCCAACTAAATCGCAATACCCCAGGTTGGGTATTTAGTGAACGTGACGCATCATCTCGAGTTTTTTTCTTAGAAATTATTGAACCTACATTCACAAATTCCTCAACAATTCATGAAACTAACTTCACAAAACATAGTTATTGTAGAAAATTGTAGACATGACATCATAATTTTTTTTACACTTGGTTAACAATCAACCCACACTAGATAAAATACAAAATATCATAACTCTGGATACGACCTAACTCACAATCATTAGGTATTCACTAAACATTCAAGATTAACCTATCAATATAATCAAAAGCCCTAAAGAAACTCAACGATTAAACAAACCATTTCCCCCATCAAACAAATCTAGGTCTTAGAACCACTAACCTTTACATAAAAAAGTGGGAGCTTCATTTTGATCAAAGATTGCACACCTACAAGGAGAATAGAAAGTGTACTTTGTCCCCCTCAATATTGAGAAAATGAAGTGATAATTTAGCAAGATTAGGAGGAAATTAGGTTTATTAATCATGAACACATACCTTTCATTACTAGGTTATGAAATGGTGATTTGAAAAAAATAAACGCTCTCTCTCTAGAATAAACGCTCTCTATTTCTCTCTTGTAACGGTCAGAACACCACCCGTAATGGTCATAATCTGGCCAGGGCCATGGCGGCGCCACCGCCGGCCGCTGACAGAGACCCCCCCCCCCTCCCGAAAAATCCTTCCGGCAAGCCCTAGCTCCAAAACACCAACCACTGCTTAATT